>QOVD01009724.1:0-25685 GCA_003521225.1 Tuber microsphaerosporum | reverse complement strand
GGGGTGGGGAGGGGTTTGTAATTTAAAGTACCCTTCATATCCTTCTCTCGTTCGTAAACAATGAACGCATACCCCCTATGTTTACCAGATTCTTTATCGCGTACAATCCTAATCTAAAGAAGCAGTCAGTGTCAACATTCCCAAGGCCGATGTTGAAGGTATTAATAACTCACTCTTTCAATAGGTCCAAAGCGGCCAAATTCACGTTCAAGGTCCGGTTCCTTAACATTGTAATTCAACCTGGACAGGAAGAGAGTCTTGAAAGGATCGCCACGGACCTGAGGATCACTCTCCGGATTATCTATGAAAAATACTCAGCCAACCAAGAACGGAACAAAAAGGTTGGGACAATATATTAAAAAATAGGAGACAAAAAGAGAGCGATAGAAGAAGAGGGGTCACCATACATTGAACAAGGGCAGCCTTTGTCTTTTCCATTATTGCAGCCTTCTTTTCCTCACGCAAGCGATCCCGCCTCTGCATCCAACTTTCAGTCGGAACATAGTCAGGGTCAGGAGTACGAAGCGCTTCGAGATAAGCGGCGACACCTGTAATAGGAGCGGTTCTACGCTTGTCGGGAGCATAGTCGCAGTGGGGGAGGTAGCGGAGAGGAGGTCTCGGCGCAAAAAGCGCGAGAAGATTGGCCGGGAGCTTATCTGTCATGGTCAAACGGACCGAGAATCTGTGGAAAAGCAGAAGTTAAAGTGAATAGCCGTAGTAGCAGAAACCTAGAAGCAGTAAGAGTAAAGTGAAAAATTAGGTTGATAAGAGGTGTTTTGATGAAGAGTTGAAGGGGAAGGATGAGAGAACGAAAGCGTGTTGTGTTTGGAAGCGATGACTCTCGGAGGTTTGATTTCCGCGGTGGGCGGCCAAAATGTGGCCACTCACGGGCAACAAAAGGGGCTTTGAGTACAATGCCCTTGTCCCAGTACCAAATACTGACCGTCAGGGCTTCCTTCGTGCCCAAATGGGAAAACGAAAGGGAAAAAGAATCGAGTGAGATATAGAGAGTTAAGCCCCTTCAACCCGGAACCATCACACTCGAGTAATTGGCAACACCACATGCTGCTCGAGTATCATACCGGTATGGTTTCGAGTATCATACCGAAATGTATGTGACATCATAAGCCTTCCAATGCCTCTTTTTTCGTCCCCCCTTTTTTCTTTCACATTATGATATCTTTCTGATCTCATTCTATGAAAGCGATAATATTTCATATGGTAGTCTAATAACTCTGATTCAAGGCCAAATGCCCGCACAAGTATGCTGAAGAATCCTCAAATTATGTAAAAAAAAATCCTCAAGCCCCATTTTCCCCCTCAAAGATCATCTCCATTCCCGCGTGGTCGTGAAGGCTGAACCCCTACCGCCATACCGACCCTACTTGCACAATGACCACATCGAAAAAAATGGCCTTTGGTCACGGAATTTCATCCCGCCTCAACAGTCAAGTTGCTAATTCCCATACCAGTAAAGCAAAGCACGGTAACTTGATTTTTTGCTCTCGCGAATAATATTGGGACACGGGCAATTAAGTCCGCACACCTACAGCCCTAAAGAGAGAAAGAAAAGAAAAAGAAAACCTACAACATACTCTATCCGAGCTTCATTATGCTTTGGCGTCCTCAGAAAATTTCATCCACATGCGCCCCTCTTTATCAGCTTCCTTAAGAAGCCGTCGATTATTCGGCGCCTTCCGTAAGCCCCGCCACTCCCATCATTGTTTGCCCCGGCGAAGATCCATCTCGTCTCGCAGTCTTTCTGCGGCTGTCTCCCAAAAGATAGCTACAATGTACAACTCAGCCAAAGTTGGGCTTGGAGCACTAGCGGCAACAGGAGCCGCTGTTGCATTCTACCAGACACAGATTCGCCGGAGGGTACTTGATGAGAGGGCTACTTTGGGAAATACCACCGTTGGAAACAGCGGAACACAGAAGAAGGACGATAATGACGAGGCCTGGAAGGAGAATACTGAAATAAATGAGAGGGATAACAAAGCAAAGAAGGGAATTTTCTCGGTAATGCAAGGAACTCTTAGACAACTAGTAGCAGAACAGACATCGAAGAAAGATCCGAGACCCACGCCGGAAGACGATCCGCGAAAAAAGGGCATTGGCATCGTGCAGGCTTACGAGGAAGGGCGGCTTAACCAGAGGGATGCATCGACGGACACACAGTGGCTCACATTCTCCGACAAACTGCTCGCAGCGAAGGAATCCATAATCTCCATCGACTGGCCAAAGCTCACCAACCTTACAAGCGTTTTCCCCGATTGGGCTACCGGACTGCCAGAATGGATCACCAAACTTCAACGAGAGCTAAATATGGAGCCCGGATCGCTAGCGGATGAGGTCTGGAGTGAAGCACGGGACCCCAAGGTCAACCCAGAAGTGGAAAAGGACGCACATGTAAGGTTAGGGAAGGGTCTCTGTGAGGGCGAACAACGCTACCTAGCCAGTCGGAAGGGCTTCACAAAGCGGGGGTTGGCTCAGTATCTCAACATTCCAGAGTCGGAAATCCACGATGACGATGTGCCAATTATTGCTACTACCGGGTCCGGCGGCGGCTTACGAGCCATGGTTGCAGGAACAGGTTATTACCAGGCCTTGACGGAGGCTGGCCTATACGATTGCACGACATATACCGCAGGGGTTTCTGGGAGTTGTTGGTTACAGGCCCTTTACCTTACTTCTTTGGGAGGATGTTCATTCGATCGAGTGATGGAACATCTGAAAGCACGCATTAACGTTCATATTGCTTATCCACCTAAAGCCCTCGAGTTGGTTACTTCGGCACCCACGAACAAATATCTTCTACGCGGAGTGGTGGAGCGCCTGAAGACAGGTTACTCTTCATTCGGTCTTGTAGATTTGTATGGGCTGCTGCTAGGCGCTAGGCTTTTGGTTCCGTCAAATGAGTTGACACTTGATGATAACGATCTGAAATTGAGCGCCCAAAGGAGGTACTTGGAAAATGGAGAGCAACCTTTGCCTCTTTATACAGCTGTCAGGCATGAGATTCCGTTCATCAGCGGCGAGAATGAGAAGGGAGAACCGATTTCTGAAGAGCTCAAGGAGAAGGCAAGCAAGCAACACGAGAGTTGGTTCCAATGGTTCGAGGCCACTCCTTACGAGTTATATTGTGAGGAACTTGAAGGTATTAGTGGATTCAAGGACCTTCATGCAATTACTTACTAACTCAGAAACCTAACTGCAGCTGGTATCCCAACTTGGGCAATGGGAAGAAGATTTGAGAACGGAGTCAATGTTAGCCGGGAGGTGCCAGAAATGAAACTCCCACTACTGCTTGGGATCTTTGGGTCGGCCTTCTGTGCTACCCTGAGCCATTACTACCACGAAATTCGGCCGTTTGTAACCTCTGTCAGTCTTTTCTTATCCTTGGATAAAATGGTATTGGACCGAAACAACGATCTCTCGAAGGTTCACCCAATTAATCCCTGCAGTATCCCTAACTTTGTAAAAGGTTTGAAGGAATCATTGCCTTCTACGTGTCCAGTACTGTAACTCCAACACCCACATGAGCCTTAAAAATTGACTTTTTGCTCACAAAGCACTAGGAATCACTCTTTGAATCTGAAAGCATCAAGTTAATGGTTTGTCCCCCACCCAGAATTCCTGTGTGTCGCTTCCTAAACCTTGGAGATCCCCTTTCGTATTGTTATTAGGTGTTTCCATGCAATTGCTAACCCCACTCAGGATGCGGGAATGAGCAACAACCTTGCATGCTACCCACTCCTTCGTCCGGGCCGGAATATCGACATCCTCATTGCATTCGATTCCTCGGCAGAAATCCAAACGGCAAACTGGATAGGCTATGCCGAGGGGTACGCTAAGCAGCGGAAGATCCAGGGATGGCCTGTCGCGATCGGATGGCCGAAAGGCGACAACAAGCAAAGCCAGCAGGAGCTCGAGGATGCCCAAGCACACTCAGCAAAAGAAGCGCAACAGAAACTAGAAGAAGCTCAAAGGGAAGCTTCCAAAGTGGAGAACGAGAAACCTCTTAGTCAAAGAAAGGAGGAGCAGAAGAAGAAAAATGCTCTTGGATACTGCACCGTCTGGGTTGGCAGCAAAGAGGAAAGGGACTCCCAAGACGAACCGCCTCCAAGCAAAGCTGTGGAAGACGACTGGGAATTGATGAAGCCAGATGCAGGTGCGTACAGTATGACACGATAATATCGGCCACCAGTGTTGTCGACACTGCTTTCCCCACTCCGTTATTTTGCTCTTTCACACACACCACCCATCTCTACCCCTCTTATCTTATCTTAAGGCCTTCCCACTGTCACGCGCCAGCTCCCCACCCCACACCCCATCACAGCTCGGATAGCCAAGAGTTCGTGGCTTGAACCTTTTTTTCCTTTGCCAACACCTCCCTTTTCTTCCATTGTTTTTTTTTTGGCTTTTTTCTGTCCACACTGCCACTCAATCCGTCCATCGGGGCGGATGTGCGTGTTTGGCCCAAGGACAAACCCAGGGTTTATCGTTGTTGCTGTTTCTCTTGCGCTCTCCACATAAGCTTCCATAGGGCTGACGAAATGGAACCCACCGAGAAAAAAATTCACAGGGATAACGGTTGTCTATTTCCCATTAATTCCGAATGAGAAGGTGCCCGGTGTTGACCCTGAGATATCTCCTTACCTGTCCACCTGGAGTTTTGAGGTGAGTTTCCTCATTCCTTTCTTGGTTCCCACGGAGTATCCCATTTCACAGAGCTGATCACAAGTGTGGCTGTGCCAAAACAAAACAAAACAAAAAAGTGGACACCAGAACAAATCGACCAAACAGTGGCGCTAGCCAAAGCTAATTTCCAGGAAGGGGCTGAGAAGTTGAAGAGGACGGTCAGGGCCGTTTACGAACGAAAGAAGAAGTTGCGGCTGGAGATGGAGGAGAAAAAGGAGGAAGAGAGGCATGAGGAGAATAGAAGGACACACGGGATACATGATCATTTCTCATGATTTATTTCTTCCTGCTGTTTCCTTTCCTCTGCTTTGCCCTCTTTTCTTCTCCGGCTTTTTGATGGAGGGGTCTCTCTCTCCTGTCGTATACCACACATCACACCGCCGTATCATAGATAGATAGAACCCCTTTTACAGCAGTAGTCCACGATAATTGCGATGGTTTGTTATTGCTGTGGTTGCAGGTACTTGTACCAGCATTTTGCCGCAGGGAGGGGGTTTGGTCAGCTTGATAATACCAATAAAACCAATAAATAAGGCTTGAGCGATTTTTTTTTCCCCTCTCTTCTCTCGCTTTTCAGCTCCTAAATAGTCCACGAGCAAACGAACCCCGACTTGGCCTACGTTTCCCATATTTTCGAAATGAAATTTTTCTGTCAGATCGTAATAATATTGTGCTTACCATATTATCATACCAAACAAGCACCGCACTCTGAATCAATCAATTAATCAACCAACATTCTCCCAACCCCCACACATATCACAGCCCTACTTGCACCGTGCTTCTCCATCACAAACCCCACACACGAACCAGCCAGAATCTGCACGAAGACAGCAAACACCCATCATCGAAAACCCCGATTTCCCTTCTCACTCACTTTGACACCTACCTACCTGCCTGCCTGCCTGCATTACTGCACCAGCATACATTCTATCATACCGCGCTGCAGTGAGTATGTGAGCGAGTGAGTGACCGGGCGTGAGCCAGCTGCACTTCCCCACAAGCCCCACCTTCCCACCAACAAGACGGGAATCCCCAAGTAGATATGTCTTAGCCTGGTTCTCTCTTCATCGTACTGTGCTACCGGCACTCTGTACTGCTATTTGCGCGTTGGAAAGGTACTTGTATCTGGGGATCTCGGCGTCTTCCAGGCCTAAAACTGCGCCAAGATCCCCGGGCACTTTTGCGAGGCAAGAGAAAAGTCGGCGGGAGTGGGTGGGTGAGTGGGTGAACGGGTGAGCGGGTGAGCGAGCGGGTTGGACAGCGAGACAATGTCTGAGGCGTTTTTGGGGGAATTGCGGTATGGACTTGCTGTTGTATCGGTGCTGTACCTGTATCGCGAGTAGGGTTCAGTGAGTGGATGGGGTTTGGTGAGGTCGACAGTCCAGTTCTGAACCTACCATGAAGGAAAGGGATCCTCGGTGGGGGCGGGGTTAGGTTTGGTTTGTTTCATTTGGCGGGGAAGGTAGGTACACTACTGTTCAGAAAGTTCACATACCCTACCGTGTATTTGTGGCAGTGCTATGGCTGGTGCGAATGTATATTCTCCAGCGACCCCCAGTTGTGATGGTACATTCTCACCAGCCACAGCACTGCCACAAATACATGTTGGGGTACGAGAACTTTGTGAACAGTAGTGTAGATCACGGTAATAGTAATGCAGGACAAAAGGCTGTGATGCGAGGAGGGAAAAGAAAGCCAATCATTGTTGCGAAAAGGAGCATAGCACGGTAGGATACGGTATTAAATTTTATTCTACTCTGGTGACCTCAACTGGCATGTCGGCCGTAGTAGAAATTCGGCCGAAATCAGTGCTGAACAGTGGTGACATGCAGCACAGCTAGCACAGTAATGTCATATCCGCATTTGTTCGGCAGAGTACCGGTAGGACAGCCCACCCACATATTGAATTCCCTCGATCGACCAAGCACGTCCAACTCTTGATCTCCTCCCTCCTCCCGTGTCCGATCTTTTCCGTGATGATATTGACTGCGTTGCATTCACTGCAATTATTTGAACACGCCACGGTGGTCCCAGAGTGTTGAGCACAGTAGAGCAGAGCACACCAATCTAGCATAATCCCCAGCCCGTTCAGCCCATCTCCAAGCAAACTCACCCTATTCTAACTGTACCGGTATGGGTATTTGCAGCCAAAAAAACCGCAGGACCACTTCTTGACGCCCAAACGGGTAGCCCCCCATCCCATCGCTTACCAACCCTGTAACAGACTTTCCCCCTCCTTCAGCCGCACCGAAACGGCGGAAGCACAAAAAAAAAAAAAAGTCCAAAATCGTGGGAATCAAGGGGCCGATCTCCTTT
Organism: Tuber microsphaerosporum; assembly: GCA_003521225.1. Taxonomy (NCBI): domain Eukaryota; kingdom Fungi; phylum Ascomycota; class Pezizomycetes; order Pezizales; family Tuberaceae; genus Tuber; species Tuber microsphaerosporum. Next base: position 18,668 of record QOVD01009724.1, on the reverse strand, counting down.
TCTTTTATTTGGTTCTGGCGTTTGTATGTAGGCGATAATCGGTTATTATTATTTTATGTGTGCTAGGCAGCGTCATAGGAGATACCGGTGTTTAATTTGTTTAAAGATATCGGTGGGTGGAACGGTGATGATGATGAGGGTATGATGAATGGATGAACGGATGGATGGACGGACGGACGGATGGATGGGGGAGTAAATTGTCGCGTGCGCAGATGGGCAGGTGTTTTGATCTGAGGGGAGTTTTGGGGCTTCGGTTTCGATGCGAATGGAAGGGAGGGGGACAGGGGAGGTGAGGTCAAAGAAGAAGGGTGGCTTTTTTCCTTTTTTTTGTGAGCGAGCGGGTGGGTTTCTGTGATGATGCATGGCGCCGCACTGTGTGCTTGAAGAGCAGAGGAAAGCGGTGCAGTATGTCGGTGTTGTGAGGGGCTGATAGGCGAGTTAGGGTGCCGGTATTCGGTAGCAGTTGGTTGGTAGTGGTGGTCTACTTCGTATTATCATAGTGTCTTGACTTGTTATGGTAGAGGAAGTCTACCAGTTAGCCATAGAACTCAATTCAGATTGTCCTTCTTCCCCTTATCCTATTAAAAGTACCTATACAGTACTAGTACTTGTCCTCAATTCCTGTGATACTTCCATTTTCATCACCGTTAAAGGAGTAGAATAGAGTAGAATAGAAATACTTCTTGCTTGCTTCCTTGTATCTAATAGAGTGCCATCTCTGTCCCCCTATGGTATTGAACGGGCTGATTTAGCACATAATATCATAGTATTGCTCTAGATTCGCCTGATCTTCAACATAGGAATTCCGATCGTGCAGTGGTATGACACAGTGGAAAAGTGCCTGGAAGGAAAGCATCAACATTGAGCACTTTTATTTATTCTTACATAAAAGGACTTGGTTTGCATTTGTCCCTTTTTCTGTCTCCAACCCCCCCCCCCGTATTGGTATCGTCTACGGCAACAACGGAACATTCTCTCCCGTTTCGTCCCTGGTTTTTTTGTCCCCTCTTCTTTTCTTCCGCTCCTCCTCGCTTCGTGCAGGCACTCTTTTTCTGCCTATTCTCTCTCCTAAACTCCTTCCTTTGCCAAAGAGAGAGGGAAGGAGACGAAAAGGGAGAGGGGGCCAAAAAAAGGCGGACGGTCCAACGGATACACCAGGTCCAAGCGGCCTGCGAGAGAGGGATCTGAGAATCTGCATCCTTTCTGCGAGTCCAGTCTCTGCCACCCCCAACTTTTTATTATTATTACCATTTTTAATTTAATTTTCCTTCTGCGGCTGCCGAGCGAGACAAGACCTGGAAAGCAATTGATTCAAATCTTTCCGCAGCGGTGCGAACAGGGGGGGTGTCAGGACCAAGTGCAGTACCGGTGCTGCATCACACAAATACCAGTGCAGCACAACGCTGGCAGTGGCAGCAGTACTCTTTTGAGAGGGTGTCGGTGCTGCGCGATACTGAAGGAGGAAGGATTTGGAATAATTGCTCTGTTTTGGTACATACTCCTCTTCCTAACTTGTGCACGTTCCAAACTGATCCTACAGACTTGAGCCACTGTGCGATACAAGTACTATCGAGTGCCATACTGCCGCTGGGTGCTGCTTCCAACCGGGATTCTTGTTAGGCTCGGTGGTGTTGTGCTGGCAAGTAGGAAAAAGTGACCCGATAGACGAAAGAGGGAAAACTACATTGGCAGGATCCGATCTCTTCCAAGCAAGTGGCTCTTTTGGCTTTACGGTAACCCACGATAGAGGATTTGGCTCCATCTTGTCTGGCTGCGGGCTCTAACCAGTCCAAATCGGCCCTTTTTTCCTCGCTCACAATCATAGACTCGCATTTTCTCTGCCCTAATCCTGGCAGGGGTAACCCAGTGCCACTCACACTCTCACACTTTTTACTCGCTCGCTCTGGAGGTGGCTTGCGTGCTCTGTGTGTGCCGTCTGTCTGTATAAATATCTATCTGGACCTCCTCTTCCCTCTTCCACCTCAATTTGTATCCGTGGTTTCTACCCCCCTCTAAATGATTAATTGTGGAAGACGAAGTATACAAAAGAGTCAAAATTCCACTGTCTGTGTTGGATTCGGTATTCAATTCAGTAACTTGTCCAAGAAAAAAAGTTGGCAGACCACTGCCACCCCCCCTCCCCCCAGCCTTCGGTGTACGAGTGCAAAAATACTTATTCCTTGCTCGGCCACAAAAATACGGAACGGAAAAAATATTAAAACTACACGAACCTCCTACCCCCTTTGCCCGTCAACTCCTACTGTAGGCAGGAGGTCCAGCTCCCCACTCGCTTGTTCCTACTGAGCTACTTTTAACTCACGGCACACGATACACATACATGTACATAGGTACATACACGCAGACACAGACACCACGATCATTGCTGCTGCTACGGCGGACTTAGAATATGCCGAGGAGAAGCACACATTCTTTGGCACTAGCCCTGTCACCTCGCCTTCCATCTTCACCTTCTATGGCTGGACCTTCTTCCTCATCTCGAGCTTTCGACAACTCTCTCCCTCAATTGCCTGCTCCCTGCACCACTCTGCCACCACTACTTGCTCTGCTGCCTTCCGAGTTACCAACCACAGCTTCTGACATGAACGTTGCGTCTCAGTCAATGCCCTGCTTGCCGACAGTATTTAAGTCAGGGCTCGTAACCCCAGATACTCCAGCATTCCATTTTCGCGGAGACGGAGAGGAGGAAGCACACAACAGCAAGCGGTTACGAGGCTCACAATCTCAGAAAGAGAGAGCACCGCATGCCATGGATTCTCATATTCCCACGCCAACTTTGACGAATTCGCCGGGGTCACCATTCGAGATGGAGTACTCTTACGAAGAATTCGAAAGATACTTACCACTTTCCAACTTCCCGACACCACCGCTTTCTGATCCATCCTCTCCGGAGCTACTGGCAGGATCCAATTTTGAGGATGCCTTGAGTCCGGAGCTTTATGGTGGGTTCTAAATTCTTTCCCCTTTGACATGTCATTTCACTTTTTGTTTCCGTCCTAACAAGTGACAGGCCCTGCAAATTACCTTTGCAGCATGTTGCCAAAGAATGCCTCCCGCGAAGCTCCCTCGATCCACCTGCTACAATCTATTTTACAACGGGCCAATGTTACTATGGAGGTTGTGGGTTTGGCGAGCTGCATTTTGGATTGTTTGTCTAGCCAGTTTGTGCGTCGGTGGAGACAGGAATATTGTGCGGTTGAGGGGTCTGCCGAGCGATGTGAAATTCTAGCTGTAGCTGCTTTGTGTATTGCTCTGAAATTTCTAGAAGATACTGTTTGTTTCCCCCAACGCATGAGAAAATAAGCATTTTCAAAAATGATTTGGATGGCGCATCGTGCTGACATGAGAATAGTCGTTAACCTCTAGGATGTGGGCTCATGACATTTGTGGCGATAGATTCTCACCGAGAATGCTTAGCATTACCGAGCGGCTCATCCTCAAAGATGTGGGCTTTTCCATTGCTGGGATCTGCACAGCCGAGCTGATCCAGTGTTCTATCAATGAGATGAAACGATACTCCAAGACTGTCCCAAAAGCTAAAAGGTCACCATGCCCAGCTACGGCGGAATCTTCCCCTTCCAAACAGTTCTCGAAGACAACCTTTCCTCGGCTGTCCGAACTGGACTCGTTCGTTGATGACACTTTGGTTGATTTGCCAGTATCTATTCCTTAGAAAACTAGCATGTTGCCTGGCGTTGAGCAGTTTCATCTTGCCTTTTTATGATTTCCTTTCTCTCTGCTGTTTGAAGTTTGGTGTATTTGGGAGTTTTGTCCTTTCTCGGGAATTGCAGCGATTCCATACGATACCTATTTTTTATTTTTAATTGCACCATTCGTGGTCATGGTTTACGAATAATGCCCAGCATTTTCATAGCTTGCGACATATTCCCTTTTAGTATCCTTCATTGTTCTCCTTTTTCCAGAGATACCATATGCCCTTGTAATGTCTCGTACCTTTTTTTTTTTTGGAGGCCATATATATCTTTGCAGTTTCGGCGTTTTATGGTACAGAGAGAGGCACATCCCTTTTTCTTTTTGGGTGTGACGGGGGTTGAAGCGAGTTGAGTGGATGGACGAACGGATGGGGTTTCTCCTGCGGGTTAAGCAGAAGAGACTAGTGTGAGGTGGCTTTAGATAGTCTAGTGAGCAGATAGACAAATAGCTCAGCTGAGAGTTGTCTGACCAAATATTTGCTGTGTGATTCCTATTGGTGATCAAATATCGGGAGTCTTAAATCTATATCTAAAACATAGTGGGGTAACTTAGTGTCATAAATTTTGAGTTGTAGCTTTTCTATAGTAAACACTGGTGCGGTACCATACTTAGAGGGCAAAAGATGGTATCATAGATGGCTCCCCGCTGCTACAGCCCTATGCCCAGACAAGTCAATTGGTTCGAGCAACCTTGCAACATCCTCGACCTTGATCGAAATTTCACTCCAAACCGACATGGCGCCGAGACACCATATAGTCGACGGTCTTTATCGCTGTCTGTGTCCACAATTCAATAACCTACTCGCCAGCAAGTCCGCAGTAGCCCAATTCCGCCCTCGAAATCTGTCCACTCCTGCGTCAGTGGGATGTCTCCCAGCCACCCGCCCAACCCACCAATCCGTCTATTCGCTGCCCGAGCCGGTACCACGAGCCCCACCACCGGAGCCTCAAGACACCCTCCCCCCTGCCGAAGACACCAGTGAGGCATCATCTGCATTAAGAATCCGGATGGTTAACTCCCTAGGCGCGTCATGGAACAAACCGATCAATTTTGACCGGAAGCAGCATCCGTTCATCCGACGCAGCGGGCCAACGCTGCAGGGCATAGAGAAAGTCAAAGACCTAGCGTACCGCGGCGCATTCCCGGACGTCTTCGATGAGGCCAGGGCCCTCGTGGACCGCGGATACAAGCCGGATCGAGAGCTCTACGCAGCGCTCATCTACGCATGTTCCAATTTCCCGGGATGTCTGATGCAGGATTTGGCCTTCGGCCTAGTTAACGAGATGAAGGGTCGGGATATCCAGCCAAATACCGAAATATATCACCATCTACTCAAGTTGCTGGCTACGTCCCCGGACTATCTTAAGCGCACGGAGGTGCTGAAGGAGATGAAGGACAGATGGCAGACGGTGTCGGATGATGGGTGGCAGTGGGTTATTGCTGGGTATTTAATGGGGGGAAATTTGGAGCTTGCGTTGGGGATCATTGGGGAGCGGAGGGAGAAGGGGTTGGTTGTGCATCGGAGCACATATGAGCATGCTATTCTCAGGCTTTGTGCGGTTGGAGAAGCAGAGGAAGCGTTGAGGATCGCGAAGATGTTGGATGATGAAGGGTTCTGGAAGGTGCCGGCGAAGGTGGTGTATAATTTGTTGGTTGTGGGGACTAAGCAGATGCATGTAAGTGGTTGTCATTCTTATGGAAGAATATGTGATTGATGACATGTATTTCTATCGCAGCTTGACTGCACAATGTGGTCCTGGTTCCAAGCGAATGACCGCCAACTCTTTAACCCGGACGACGGCCTTTGCATACTAGCTTTAAACGTCGCCGCCCGCTATGGCGGCGCGAAACTCGCAACAGACGTCTTCCGCGTCCTCGTGAACCGCAAATTCCAATACGAAGAGCACCATTTCGCCGCCCTGTTGGAAACCTACTTAGTAGCCGACAACCTCCCCACGGCATTCTCGATCCTGAACATCATGGAATCCGCCAACGTGCCGCCAAAACCACACACAACCCGCAGTATAGTCAACAAACTGTCCCAAAACAACTCCCCACAGGACATCGAAGCAGCATACGAAATCCTCCTCGCCCAACGCAAGTCCAAAAACCCTGTCCACATCGCAGCCCTAAACACTATCATTGCAGCCTTCATCCGCATCTCGGACGTCAAGTCCGCTTTCAATATTTACAAGGAGATACCCGATTTCGACTTACGCCCGGACCTGCAAACGTTCAATTGGCTGCTCCAGGGCGCGGCAGAACAGGGGAGGAAGAAGTTCGCCATGTGGGTAGTGGCGGAAATGCAGGAGATGGGGATCGAGCCTGGGGAGGAGACGTATGAGAGTCTCGTGCTGGTGTGTGCTGCTCAGGAAGTTATCAATGACGCATTCGCCTACTTGGAGGAGATGAAGGGGATGAGGAGTATGCGGAATATGAAGAATATGAGGAATATGAAGAATATGCGGTTCAAGCCGAGTGCGAGGTTGTATAAAGCGCTGGCGGTGAGGTGTTGGGAGTTGAATGATTGGAGGTTTGAGGAGGTGGTTAAGGAGATGGAGAGGAAGGAGTATTCTGCTCAGGGGATTGTGGAGATGTTGCGCCAGAGGGAGGCTGAGGAACAGGCTACGGCAGGGGTGCAGGGGGTGCAGGAAGTGGGAGTCACGGAGGGCGAGGAGAAGGAGGGGAAGGGGGAGAAAGGCCCACTGAGGGATCCTGCCGAGAAGGTTGAAGGGCAGTTTGGACGTAAGCCGAGGTGGTAGTCATAGTTGGTCACTCGGTGATTGAATGTGCCAGGATGAGACGGATCCGCTTTTCCCTTTCGCGGAATGCTAGATTTTCTACGAAGATTTCGGTAATAGTACCTAGATTTGTACACATACGTCGAAAGCTAAAGGGCTTCGTCCTATTAGACCTATCACAGGAGACATCTATGTGACCCATAGCCCCAATATCGTTCAATTCCCAAGCACTACATCCTATCATACAAAGTCGTTAAGTATCGCAACACGATTCCACTTTCATCGCACCCCCAGGACACCCTAATCAAGGAATCTCCTCATACCAATCACCCACTCCCAATAACCTCCCCCTCCTTCGGCCCGGGTGGCAAGTTCCTCTTGACAACCCTCAGCATCTCAGCAGACTCCTCCTCGGAGAACCTCTGATCCATTTCCTCAACAATGCAGTCCAATTCGGCAATACTACTCGGCCGGCAATTCACCATCATGAGTAGCTCCGCCTTCTCCAGTGCAAAAGCCGAAATCTCCTGCATAAAGCTTGATATCGCTTCTTCGGATTGGGTCGCGGCAGGGGTGGTTTGGAGGTAGTCCCTTACCTATTAAAAATAAAAAAAAGTTAGAGGGAAGGGGAATGGAGGAGGGGGGGAGGTAGAGGACTTCTTTCATTATAGTTTCTAGATTGCTGGATTTCATGGCGTGCGCTGTGCCTTGGGACTGGCCGAGCGCTATGTACCGGGCTTTTGTTTCTGTTAGGTGTTTTAGGACTTCGTAGTCGCTGAGGAAGGCGGTGCGGGGGTTTAGGACTTTCATTGCGTAGTTGGTTGAAGTGATAGGTTTTGTCAAGGGTGAGGCACGCGGGAACTGTGAGAGCGCTAGCAGGTGGGTGAATAGTGTAGTTCGGAGACTATGGGTCGTTTTTGAAAAGACTGTGGTAGAGATTAACTGTGACTGATTGAAAACTTGTTTTTTGTGATGGTGACTTTTTGGCATATACTGTACTGTACCGGTCACGGTTTTTTACACAACGTTTGTTTCAAAAGGCTCGGACCCTGCCAAGCCAATTGCCTGTCGAGAAACGCGACCCAATCGCGTTACCAGTGTTCTGTTGTTCCAAGCAGGGGCCCTTCTTTTCCTGCCCCCCCGAAAGCAAACCCTCCTTTCTTCAAGCGACACCACTTTACGCGTCCACGAGAACAAAAACATAACCCCTCTTTCGTTGTTTCTCTCACCGATTAGATAGACACCCACTGCGTTTTTATTTTTTTATTTTTAACGAACGTATACCCTTTCTGTATCATACTTCCCATCACGTTTATCAATTGCTACTTCTCCTGCCTTGCAGCTTCCGGTTGTCCTTTTCACCCTCCTCCGATAAACAAACAACCCCACTACACATAGGACAACACATCCACCCACCATGGAAAGAGACCCTATCACCGACCAGGTCTTCAAAGGTGAGCTCTAAACTTCACATCTCTCTGCAAGACCAAAACTCTAAGAATGAAACAGATCGGGTCCGTCAGTTCAGCGAATTCCTGGATCCAAACGATGAAGACCAGCGAAGCTATACTGATGCGATAAAGTATATAGATCCCACCTTTCTAAAAAGAGGAGTACAAGTGAACTGATTGGAAGGCGGGATTGTACAGGTTGATGCTTAATCGTGGCCAACGGCGCTTGCAGGTTAATCTTGACGAAATACGCAACCATAACAGGGAGCTTGCGGATGGGTTATTGAATACTCCGTTTGATTATCTGCCGACGTTGGATAGGGCTTTGACGGAGGTTGCTTCGACTTTGAGGGATCGGGCGAGACATGAGGAGATTACCGATGATACGGTAGGTTATTGTTGAATTGGATTGGATTGGGTTGGATTAAGAGCGGGTAGGGAGGGGTTGATCTCAAGGGATTGCGCTGATGGAGGAATATAGCTTTTCTACTGTGCTTTGACTGGTAGTTTTGGGGAGTATGCGGTCAATCCTAGAACTTTGAGTTCGAAACATTTGAATCATATGATTTCGTTGGAGGGGATTGTAAGTCACTGTTATCCTTTTTTTTCCTCTTCGAAATGTGAATGTTGGGTCGATGCTGACTTGGGGTGATTTAGGTCACTCGGTGTTCCCTGGTGAGACCGAAGGTGGTCAAGAGTGTGCACTACAATGAGAATAAGAAGGTGTTTGTCGGGCGCACATACAAAGATCAGACTATGACTGTCAATGGGCCGGCGACTACAAGTGTAAGAATGATCTTATCTAAACGGGGTGTTCCAGGCTAATTTTTTCCATTTAGGTTTACCCCACAGAAGATGACCAGGGAAACCCACTCATCACAGAGTACGGTTATTCTGTCTACCGTGACCATCAGACCATCTCTATACAGGAAATGCCTGAACGCGCTCCCGCCGGACAGCTTCCCCGGAGCGTAGATGTGATTATGGATGATGACCTCGTGGATCGAGTCAAACCCGGTGATCGTATTCAGATGGTGGGGCTCTACCGGTCCTTGGGGAATCGGAATGCCGGACAAGGCAGCTCGACGTTCCGGACCTTGCTTATCGCAAACAATGTGATCTTACTGTCTTCCAAGGCTGGAGGTGGTATTGCACAGGCAACCATTACTGACACTGATATCAGAAATATCAACAAGATTGCCAAGAAGAAGAATATCTTTGAGTTACTGTCGCAGTCATTGGCCCCAAGTATCTATGGCCATGACCACATCAAAAAAGCTATCTTGTTGATGCTGTTGGGGGGGATGGAGAAGAATTTGGATAACGGGACTCATTTGAGAGGGTGAGCAATGACAATGGAGTTCTTCTTTTGCTTTCCAAATACTGACGATATTAGTGACATCAATATTCTCATGGTTGGTGATCCCTCAACCGCCAAATCCCAGCTTCTCCGATTCGTGCTCAACACTGCACCCTTAGCAATTGCGACTACCGGTCGTGGGTCTTCCGGTGTAGGTTTGACTGCGGCTGTGACTTCGGATAAGGAGACGGGCGAAAGGCGGCTGGAAGCTGGTGCCATGGTTCTCGCCGATCGTGGTGTTGTCTGTATCGACGAGTTTGACAAGATGAGTGATATTGACAGAGTGGCTATTCACGAAGTGATGGAACAGCAAACGGTTACGATTGCCAAAGCTGGTATCCATACCTCTCTTAATGCTAGATGCAGTGTCATTGCTGCGGCAAATCCAATATATGGTCAATACGATCCCCACAAAGATCCCCATCGTAACATTGCTTTACCGGATTCACTGTTATCCCGTTTCGACCTGTTGTTTGTTGTTACGGATGACATTGAGGATTTCAGGGATCGACAGGTATCCGAGCACGTTTTGAGGATGCACAGGTACCGTAGACCTGGGACTGAGGAAGGAGCCCCTGTTAGGGAAAATTCGGGTCAGATGTTGGGTGTTGGTCTCGAGGAGGATAACGCTGAGTCTGGAAGGCCTACTGAGGTTTACGAGAAGTACGATGTGCTTTTGCATGCTGGTGTCACTATCACTACCGGACGTGGAAATGCTAGGAGGGTGGAAGTCCTCAGTATGGGCTTTGTGAAGAAGTATATCCAATACTCTAAGACTCGTATAAAGCCTGTTTTGTCAAAGGGTGCCGCAGACATTATTGTAGCCACCTACTCTGCTCTAAGGAACGACGAGCTTGAGGGAAGTCAGAGGAGGACGTCTCCCATGACTGCTCGTACTTTGGAAACCTTGATCCGTTTGGCGACTGCGCATGCAAAAGCAAGGCTTTCAAATCGTGTAGAGGAGAGGGATGCAATCGCCGCAGAGGAAATCTTGAGATTCGCCTTGTTCAAGGAAATTGTTCAAGACGAGCGCAAGAAGAGGAGAAGGGTTGGGGACGTGGATATGGATGTTGACTCAAGTGATGACGATGATGACGATGAAGAGGAGGAATCCCAGCCAAGGACACGTGGATCTTCTCGTCGTGCTCGAGCATTGGCCAGGAACAGGAGCCAGGCTGCTAATGGCAGCGTGGATGATCACGAGATGGATGCGGCAGCGGATGACGACGACGACGACGATGACTTGTACTCCGCCCCGACTTCCTCAAGACCTACGCGGAGGTCGGGCCGAAGTGCGCCTACTCAGGACGAATCTCAAGATTCCTGGGCATCCTCCCACCGTGCCTCTTCAGTTTTGCAATCGCAAACCGAGTCTGGCCAAGCTTCCGGCTCTGCCGGGCCATCGACTGCTGCGGAATCACAATCTGAGGCTATATCCCCCGCAAGGATGCTGGTGTTCCAGAGAGCGCTCGCTGGGCTGCTCAACGCACCCGTGTTCCAAGACGACGCTGCTGAAGTTGGACCTTTGCTCGTTGAGATCAACAATAGCATAGGCCAGGAACAAAGGTTCTCAAGAGAAGAAGCCGAGGCTGCTCTCGAGAAGATGAATGACGGAAATAAGATAATGTTTGTACCCCTAGTGCGAGTATCCTTTGGGCGAACTTCACTAACAATTGTCAGGTTCACTGGCGGCGACATTGTATACAAACTCTAGTGGGACGGACAGTACCCGAGTACAAGTGCCATGGGCGTTAGTTATTATGGATCCACTTAGCTTAGTTACCATAACTTGCTTATAAGTTTTTTTTTTTTCAAGCTTTTTTTTTTCATCCACAAGTAAAAATCCCAATAGCTTTATCATACGGTACCAGCACAGTACTATACACTGTTTATACAGCAGTTTATCGTAATTTGATTGTGGCATGGACAGATGGAAGCCGGTGGGAAAAAAAACAAGACCGAGAAAATGCTTTCTAAAAAGGTGTTGCCATAGCGCACGCTTTGCACGGAACACCCTTCAGGCTCTCTCTTGATTAGACTACCGGTAGTCTACCATATCCGTGCCGCACACCTGGTGCCCGCGTGGGCTCTTTCTTGGTAATAGGGGTCCCCAAAACCCTGGATGGGTTTAGTTTCCCGTGAACCGAACAGCCAATAAAATTGGCGATTCCGACAAACAAGGTTTGACCGGTTTCCATGATGGGATGGATGGGTGGCGACGGACGAACGAGCTTGAGTTAGTTAGAATCTGGACTAAGATAAATATTTAGTACCCGTGTTACTTGTATAATAGCGCAAGGGTTTTCTACTAAGAACGGCTGTACTTGTGCTGGTAGGTATTCATGACATGACCTTTCCAAGCAGTGACCTACTATGGCGAAGTACTCGTACTGATAATTCAGGCCAAATCTTGATCTATATATTATAATATTTGCAATAGTTAATTTCCCTGGATTTTATTTTTCAATTCTTTTGGAGTTTTTTTGTTGTATCTAGTCGAGTGGACTGGTTGGCACTGTACGGGGTACGAGTATATTGCGCTTGGTGCAATTCCTGATGATGATTTTGTATGATCTAGGGGATGGCAAGGCTTGGGGTTGTTTTCAACTTTCAAATTTACAGGATTGCATGCCAATGATTCTTTTTAATAATAATCTAGGGGTGTATATTTTTCCTGTTCCGCGATTGTAACATCAATTTTTGAATTTTTGAATTTTATACAGCTCTGGGATGTGTTGAATGGGGAGCGATGAAGCACTGTAGCATGGCTTGGGTGGTTGCATGCCACTCTCTCACCATTTTTGTCACTAGCCTTGTAGAGTGCTAGTGCTCGGAGATAGTACCGTCTCCCGCAGCGAGAGCAGCCGCATAAAACCAGGGGCAGCCGCATAAAATACTTGTGTCCAAAACAAGACTTAGCCTGAAACGGAAACTGTGACCTCAAGACAAACGGTCAAAGCAAACAACCGGTAGGTATGGTATCATGAAGCTCAGGACTGATGGTAGAATTGATAAAATTCTATCGAGTGAAGCTGCTAAGACGGAGAGAGACACCGCCAAGAGGGTAAGCAATGCCATCACTCTTGCGACGCTGCGGAGTCTTCGGAGCGGAGAGGGGGGAAAGGAAGGAACGAGACGGATGGGAATGTGGGTCTGATTACTAAAACTTGTGCACTTACGTACTTGTGAGACAGGGAGGGAAGAGTAGGAAAGAGGCGGTGCCGCAGTGTTATCATATGGAACGATATGATAGGCGAGTGCAGTTACCCAGGATAGATCGGTAACGGGTACGAAAGACGAGTACGATTTGGAATTGGTGATGTGGTTGGTGGTGAGGGTGGTGATGGTGGGCCTCTTATCGTTGCACCTGTAGGTAATGATCATTTTAGCGAGTAATACCGGTAGGATGGGCATCGTATCTTGGCCTGCAAGAGTGAACGGGAGGAAGTCTTTCTGATGTTTGTTTGTTAAGCTTTACCGGCGGTGCACAGTGCCGTGCTCGCGCGTCTTTGCCAAGGGGGCCTCCGGGAGCCGAATATCTGTGAGGCCCAGGAGAGGCCTTCTTGGCAAAGACGCGCGAGTAGGCATCGTGTCGCTTGTCGTATTTCAAGTTGAGCCACCTCAACCACTGCACTGCACCGATATGTTTGCCGACTCCATTGTGGTAAGTTACAATGAAGAAGAATGATTGTTGTAATTGGGGGGAAGGAAAAGGTATTTAATTACCGGTACAATTGTTGGTAAATTGCAAATCTAGAGATATCGCAAGTGATATTTGTTTATTTTTTTCTCGCTTTTACCCCTGGAGGGAGATCGGCTGATTTCCCGATTGGGTGGAAGACGACCATGAAATTGCCCTTCGGCCGCCGATTGGCAAGGGTTGTACTGTCGTACAGCTGTGCGCAACTTCGAGAGGGAGAGGGAGAGGGAGAGGGAGAGGGAGAGGGGGGGAGAAGGAGAGAGGGAGTTGGAAAGTAAAGGGTTTCTTTCTTTGGCTTCCAGGCCATAACAATTTTGTAGGAATTGGGTGCTGTGGAGAATATCATCTGGTGGCTATTTCCTTTCCATGTACTGTACTAGTACTCGTACAGTACAGGTACTGTTTGGTTGGTTTGTTCTCATTCAATCAACCCTATTCTATTGGTTGCATCTGTCCTTCTGTCCTCATATGATACATCCTCTTCTTCCTCTTTCTTTGTCGTCTTCTTCTAACTCAGTCCCTCTTATAATTTGGGGTATTGTTGCGCTGTAATCCTCTTTAATATTATGGTTTATTCGGACCCGCCTCTTCCCTTGTAGATATCTCTCTCTTTCCTCCTCCTCGCCCTTCCTCCTCCTCTCTTTCTATTTTTCTCTTTTTTTTATGATTGCCAAACTTGTTTGGGCCCGCCATTCAATTCTTGGCAGTTTTGTGCCCGAAAGGAAGTTATTCCTGCCCAAGAGGGAGGGAGAGAGGGCATATAAGGGGGTTAGAAAATAAAAAACAAACCGTCGCCATTCAAGAGGCTACGGAGAAACAGGAGGCGGAGAGAGGAAGTCTCGTGTGACAAGGTCCATGGCAACCCAGGTCTCGGCGGAAACTGCTTTCTTTTCCTCCTCTCCCCCCCCCTTCTTTCCACGCACCGTCACCACCAACCACCATCACCACCACCGCCCAACCTACCCATTGACTCCTACACACCCCTTTAACTCACTCCTTCAACAATGGACGAGATTGCCAACTCGTCCAATTTTGCTCCGCCATCGGCTGTTAGCTCTGCGGAGCAGCCGTTCCAGACACTGGTTGGGGGTTTAGAGACTATTGGAAAGACCCTCGAGGGACTCAATGGATGGCAGATTTTCTTCTCGATTGTCATCTTATCGGTGACCTATGATCAATGTTTGTCTTTCTCTCCCCCTTTTCTAATTCTACTGCGATCCAGCTGCGAATATATCAAGTTTCTGACTCGCGTCTTTTTTTGTTTTTGTTTGTACAGGTCGTTATATCTGGAACAAGGGGTCTATTGTTGGGCCTTCTTTGAAGATCCCTTTTATGGGACCCTTTTTGGAGTCTGTTAATCCAAAGTTTTCGGAGTATCTTGCAAAGTGGAATAGCGGACCTCTCAGTTGCGTTTCGGTTTTTCATAAGTATGTTTTTGTTGATTTGTTTTCATTGTTTTCGTGATAGTTGGACGTTATTGCCTTGTATATGTGTCAATTGCTAATTATTGCGTAGATTTGTTGTCATCGCTTCAACTAGAGATTTAGCTCGCAAAGTGTTTAATTCCCCGGGATATGCTAGCCCCTGCGTCGTGGATGTTGCGAAGAAAATACTCCGTCCTGATAATTGGGTTTTCTTGGACGGCAGGTCGCATGTTGAGTATCGTAAAGGTCTCAATGGGTTGTTCAGTCGTCAGGCTATGGGCATGTATCTCCCTGGACAGGAAGAGATTTACGACATTTACTTCAAAAGGTGGTTGGAACTCTCCAAGGAGGGGAAGCCTATCCCTTTCATGTCCGAGTTCCGCGATATCAACTGCGCCGTTTCCCTGAGAACCTTTGTTGGCCATTACATTAGTGACGAGGCTGTTAAGGAGATCTCTGAGAATTACTACAAGATCACTGCTGCCCTCGAATTGGTCAACTTCCCAATCATTCTCCCTTGGACAAAGACTTGGTATGGAAAGAAATGCGCCGATTTCGTTCTCAATGAATTTGCCGCTTGCGCCGCAAAGTCTAGAATCGCCATGAAGGAAGGAAAAGAGCCTGGGTGTACTATGGATTCGTGGATCAAGTCGATGATTGAGGCCAAAGATTCCGAGGCGTCTAAGATCGCTGCTGCCAAGGGTCTTCCTCAGATTCGTGAGTTCAGTGATATGGAGATTTCCATGACCGTCTTCACCTTCCTTTTCGCGTCCCAGGATGCTTCTTCTAGTGCCACCACATGGCAATTCCAACTTATGGCCGATAGACCTGATGTTATGAAGAAGATTAGGGAAGAGCAGCTGCGCGTTAGAGATGGTGACCCACACAAGAGGCTTGATCTGGATATGGTCGACAAGATGGTTTACACTCGCGCTGTCGTTAAGGAGCAACTCAGATATCGTCCCCCAGTCATCATGGTCCCCTATGAAGTCAAGAAGAGCTTTCAGATTACCCCCGAGTACAAGATTCCCAAAGGTGCCATGGTCGTTCCTACCCTTTATCCTTCTCTTCACGATCCTGAGGTTTATAATGACCCTGAGAGCTTCGTTCCCGAGCGTTGGTTGGAGGGCGGTGAGGCAGAGGCAGCCAAGAAGAATTGGCTTGTCTTCGGAGCAGGTCCCCATGTTTGCCTTGGTCAGAATGTAAGTTTCCCATGCTAATCTTTTGAACCCGACTCAGCTACTAACATTCAGCAGTATGCTATTATGAATTTCATGTCTATGATTGGCAAGGCATCTCTAACGATGGACTGGGAACATCATACCACACCAAAATCCGAGGACATTAAAGTTTTCGCAACAATTTTCCCCGAAGTAAGCTTTCCCATCCCGCTGCGAAGATGACATGAGACTAACCTTATTTTTAGGATGACTGTTTCTTGGTGTTCAAGGAGCGTGATCCGTACGCCCCTGCTTAATGATTTACCTCTTCGTCTCCCCCCAGTTCTTACTTTGGGTTCTATATCTTTATTACATAGTTTTCAAAGCTTTTTTCCTCACTTGAATCATAAAATTTTCTCTCATCAGTATTTGGCTTTTTTCTAATACCATCTCTCAATCGCCATTCCTCTTTCACTTTTTTACATAATATTTATTTTGGTCTTGCTTTCTCGCAAGTGCCACATGATTTCGTTTTGTCGTGCGGACATGGTAAACGTGGGAATGGTGGGGGGGTTTTCTTCGCGTTGAGGAGTGGTTTTTGTTTTTATTTTATGTAAGGGCTTTTTTTTCTCTCTTTTCCTTTTCTTACACTGCCGAGTGTACTTTGATATGAGATAATTCATAGACACTAAACAAAGCAAGAAAGGACGTGAACAAATAGACTCCACACGACCACAGCCCATGCCCGCCTTCTCCAGGGCGCGGGCGAGAAAGCACCTGAGGTGCCCGAAAAAGGAAGAGACATGCATGGAGGGGGATAGGTTGGGGATGCGGAGGGGCTAAGAGTGACGGGGCTAGAAACTTCAGCATCGGCAGTCTGGTTCTTAGTCGGAGACCATCTTCTATATATTAGTAGTAAGCTTTGTGCTCTTTCCGCTTCTTATCCTTCTTACTCGTTGATGGTGGGTGAACACTGGAGGACATCCCTCTTGTTAGCGAGAGGTGATTTGGATCGTGAGAGGTTTAGGTCGAGGTAGGAGTGGGGTAAAGGCTTGAGAAAGTTTCAAATCGCGTCAGGGGAGGGGGCTGGTGGTATGGGCCTTGATGGTATAATATTAAGGTTCATGTTTATACCCCCAATCATGGTATGATCTCACTATCGCTTCAGGGGTGACGAGGCGCATGACGAGTCAGAGAGGAATCGTAATCCCGATTATAGAAAAATACAACAATTTTCCCGAACTCTATATTCCTGTCACCAGGACAACAAGGAAATACCAAGAACTTCCTTGACCGCGGAAACCCTTCCGGAGATACTAATACAACAGTGGAGTTCCCTTTTGCCTCTAGCAGTGTGATCCATCCATCCACCCTCCACTCTGGCTCTGAAAATTTCCTGCGATATCATATAGAAAGATTTCCTTATTGTGAGCAACAGCTTTCCGATATTTGGACTCATGGGATAGAGCTTTGCTGTGCTGCTTCAACTTAGCTAGCATGTTATCCCTGCGGTTTTTGACATGATAAAAAGGGTTTACCACTACGGCAGCCTAAGTAGCTAAAGATATATGTGGAAGCCGTTTTTCTTGGAATGAGGGTGGGGGCATATGGACTAATGGGGATAATAGCCCCTTGTAGAAGGCTAATTCGTGGATTAGGCTTAGGGCGGCATGGGAATTTCGCCCCTTGAGCACTTTTTTGATCGCGCTGCCGATGGGGTTTGCGGGAGATTTTGGTTTTGAGGGGCAGAACTGAACAGGTGGGGGCGAGTTGGCTAGTGCGAGTGATAATCCGTGTCTGTAGGGAGGGGGAGGAAGAGGGGGTTGAGTGCTTTGATTTCCGGGGGTATCATGGCGTCCTTGGCTTTGGGAACTATGGTGAAGCCGGAGTGTGAAGCAAAGCGGACTACCGGTAGGCGGCTTTCTAAAAACATGTATTCGATGATAGCATGCTATTAATGTATCAGTCTTTGGTCGTTATCCGTAAAGTTCTCGTAAGGTCTGATGTATGTATCGACAAGTCTTGACAGTCTTAAACTAGGGGATTGCGGAAGCTATTTATGGGGGGAAAAGAATCTGAATATGCTCTATGGAATTTGCCATCACTGGATTAAAAAAGATCTCTCGAAAAAGAGTTGTCGCTTTCTTGCCATCTGGGTCGGTGTTTATAGGAGTGCCGAACGTGTTACTAGAACACTGCGGATGCGAGTGTAGTAGACTATCTCATCCAGTGTTCTGTCATCCGCTCTAACTTAGTGCTCAGACTCTATCTTCCAACCTAGATTAGTTCAAGGTTACTGTTGTCTGATAGAGGAGGATTGATTGACACAATGAATCGAGCATGCCGAAGGACTGACGCCAAGGAGCGTACTGGCTTAGGCACGACGTACTGCAGGGTCCGCGAGGTAGGTTCGTATAAAGCAAGTTAGTCAGTTCAGGGTAGGAGGGAATAGTGAGCGATCATGGCATATCACTCTGCATCGAAAAAAGCAGGAAGAGTGACTGCATGATGAACAATAACCTCACGGGGTGAAGATAGTAGTTCAATATCACTCTGCTTTGTAGGCCGTGCAAACACAATCCGGATTGAAACTTGAACTTGCAGAGGACGGTTGGGTTCCTCTTGTTGGCTGGATATCAGTATCCCGATGGAAACAGGGTGCAGGGATATGAACTCTGGATTCCACACTTTGGTTCAAAGGCTAGGCAACCTGGCTTATGCTTGTCTATAGCCGGGTCTTGAGATCTTACCGTACCGGTATGTTTTTTTGCTTAGCTCCTGCGGTCATCATATGTTGTACTCTGTTATCAGCATTACAGTCGCATTAATACAATACCGCATTGACTGGCGAGAACCGTCGTGGAATCAGGAACTTTAGTCCTGATACGGTAACATTGCATTAGCATCATATTCTCGAGGCCTCATGGAATTTGCAAATTCTCTTTCTAGATGCCAACTTTCAGCCCAGAGCTAACGATGTCCAAGTTGGTAAATCCAGATCCTGTAAGGAGACCTCTTATCATATTGATGAAGTAATTCTATTTTGCTCTCCTGCCGCCCTATCTTCAACCCCCTATTCCCCCCGCACCACCCTCTTCTT
>QOVD01009723.1:14881-39156 GCA_003521225.1 Tuber microsphaerosporum | reverse complement strand
CAACCATCACCACCACCCCCAGCGACCCTCCACCCACACTCTCCATACCAAAATTCTCCCGTAGCATCAAACCCACCGAACATCCACATCAGGGGCGCAACCAGACAAGAAACGCGCATACCACCCAACGACCCGGTCTGGAATCGAAGTTGCCACCAGGAACGCTCCGAAAAAACGGCATCGACGAAGGTACACCGGAAGTCTGTGGCGGGCACGAGAGTCGCTTGGAGGGATCCACGAGGATGGTCCCAGTACGGGGGAACGATGAATATTTATGATAAAACCGAGGGGGGCTATAAGCACTAAGTATTCACGTCATCGACTGGATCTCCTCGCAGAATTTCTCCGGGCCGGACGTGTGCATCACACGATAGATCCTTCGAGTAAGAGCAAAAGCGCTAACTTAGAGCAAAACCCCCTTTTTTTCGAGACTTCTTTTCCTTGGCGAGGTGTCACGATTCTCGGAAGGAGGCAGTACCGGTGCGTACGACAATGCCGGGAGGTCGTCCATAAGGACTCACTCGCGTGCTAGTTCGAATAGTAGGATTAAAGAAAGGAGTCTCATCGCGCCGGTTCATGTCTGGGATGTGTGGTGCGATTCCGAGGGGTCCGTTGTGGTACGCGGAGGACCTCTTGGCTCCAGGGTGATTTCACTTCTGGTTTGACGAAATCCATTGACGAGAGGTCGATGCTGTAAAGAGAAAGGTGGGTTTTTAGTTGAAGCCCCAAAGCTTGAGATGCTGTTGGCCAGAAAAAATTTCAACGCTGGTGCTTGTGTAGGATGCCTCCCTTCTTCTCGGTTACACCCGCTATAATGAACGCCAAGTATTAGGCCTCTCCCGTTCGCACAATAATAGCGGGTAGTATTTTATCATAGTAATCATACAGTATAGTCGCCAAAAGCAAATCTAGGACCACGAGTAAAGCGACGATGAATAATTTCAAACAGAGAGCTGGGTAGAAGTAGCAGAAACAATATCAAATTACCTCCCATATCATCAGGTCAGGCACTATGGAATAGTACCAACTATAGTAGGCCGGAAACTCAGAAACACGAGTCTGCTCCCTTCCACCCCGTCATCCTGATACAATATTGGAGGGTCCGCCGTCCAAGAGGGAAGACGGATATCCACTGGAGGCTTGCTACAATTCTACCCCCATCTACTCGAGTATATGGCTCTCAAGATCTAAACCTCTATCTCTCACGGTATGATCATGGCTTCAGCCAGGCATGTGCGAACCTGTTTCGCTAGCTTCTAGCAGATTAAATTTGTGTGAGGGCCGAAGTTAGACATCTGAAAAATCATTCAAATCCACTAGCTAGCATAATTCTTTACACCGGCGAAATTTGTATGAGGAATTCGGACCCGGGCTATTCGTTCATAATATAGTAGTAGTCTTTTTCACTATAAAGGGGTTCATTATAGCAGGTGCGAGTGTAATTTACGGCACCGGCACTGGATCAATTGGATACCGGTACGGTACAGTAACACAAACCGCATTGCCGGCATTCGAATACGATACTATACCACAATACCGCACACCACAACAAAACTGCTCAAAACCCTAACCCTAGTGTCACAGGAAAGGATAAACATAATATTTCAGACCCAGTACTCGAGTACCCGGTACTGTAAAAACTCTTACGATTCGCTATCTCCGTCAGGCCAGGATAGATTTGGTTTGACACGTCCTAGGGCTAATCTTATATCGTGACAGGAAAGCACCAACCTATTTCAAGATCTTTTGCTCTCTAAAAATTGAGATTAGAGGTCTGGTGGAGATAGCGAATTTTAAGGTAAACGTTAAATCCTAGCCATTAGAATGGCCAACCCTGCTCCAGCTAGAGTGGGGATAGGGCAATGGAAGCTATCAGCAGTGGGCGCAAGGCCTTGACTATAATACTCCCCACAAAAGCTCCGGGAATCAAGGAGGGGGGAGAAAAAAAGAGAAATATCACCCGGAAAATAGAATATCCCAGGAGCTCCACCGACGCCAAAAACAAACAGATTCCCTGAGAATGATTCGAGACAAAATATATCGTTCAATTCACTCTGCCATAGACGTGGAATGTTAGAGAATACAATATCAATGACTTGAAGTTTGTATCTCAAGCTTCCGCTAAAGAACCAAGGCCATAGGATCATCCCCTGCATTTATATTGAGAACCGGACATGCCTGAGCAAGAACATTGTGACCAATAACCAGCCTACAGTGGTCAGAACATATAATAAAACACTTGCGCTGGAAGAACTTGCTTGTTGATGTTTGGCCCGACGAGGTTTCTTGAGACACCTCTAGTACTTTTCGCAAGTGAGGTTCATGAGGTTGATGAAATTGAGAATCATTATGACATTCACGATATTGGTATTGCTAGCAATGTAGATACTGTGTGCGTAGTGTATGTATCTGTGCCGTGTGGGTTGTAGATTGAAAGAAAAAGAGAAAGATGAACGCCCTCTTTTGTCGGCTTTCCCGGGATCCAACTGTACCAAAGACACTGCCATGCTTCTAGCTGCAAACCAGGAAGCTTTGCCCACGCAGGAGGAGATGTAAGGGCAGCAGTCAGGGAGTGTCACCTCCCCAAGGTACCGCATTTTCTGGTGAAACTCGTTTTCACCCTAGGAGGTTGAAAGAAAGTGTAGCGAAATACACGAGCTCCTTTGAGTAGAGAGTAGCCTCTAGGGTAGGATTTTCACAAATATTTACCCTGGGGGTTGATATTTGTCCTCCATTAAATTTCAAAGAAATAACCAACCCGGGAAAGTTACTTTGTGAGAAATCCTGGCTTACACTTTTTTCCGCCCTCTTTGGGCGAAAACGAGTTCCACTGGAAAATGCGATATATGATACCAGTACCATGCCTGGAAAACACCGGGGTTTTTTTTGTCACATATCGCGAAAGCTAAGCGCCTGATCGCCGATGCCGGATCTAACGAGCGTTTACGGCACCAAGCGAAAAAAGGGTGAACGAGAGGTGTCGGTTTCTAGTGTCTGGCCCTATGTGTTCCTTCCCCGCAATCGGGCATCTAAAGCCTCATGCAATCTCTAGGCCGTATGGCACATACGCGGGGCTCACTTGTTATCACATGCTATGAGATGAGACCGAAGTGCCTTTTATGATAACTAAATTAGAGAGTCAATAAGGGGCGATAGAGCATAGAGAAGACTCCTAAACATCACGATGACCGAACGCAACAATGCAAGTTAGCACCGGAAGTTACTGACAGCCGAAACTATGAGCCTCTAAGATCAGAGTCCTATCACACATCCAAACCTATATGAGTGCGGGGGAGTAGGCCCCGCGAGTGAGTCCGCCTCTATGATCAAAGCGGGGAAATACGATAGCGAAAACGCATCATGAATCAAACTCTACCCTGTTATGGGTGCCCAGAAGCCAGGAAGGCCCACATCAGGTACTAAGGCGATTATATTGAAACTGCCCAAAGAAAGCTTAGCCAAGTAGCAAATACATCGACTCCTCGGTTACACAGAACCTGCCTTACCAAATTAGTCAAGGTAGAGTTCTCGTTCCCTAGCTCTGCTACAACTCCCTGGCATTATCAGGAACGATCCCCGGTAAACATATCGGACGCACTTCTCCAGCAAGTTCTTGCTCCGGAAGAAGTAGAGAATGCGTTTCGAATGTCACGAGATATAATAGCAACCGCGGTCAAGAAATGTCCGACTGCCTAATACTCTAAAGTTGCTACCACAAAAAAAAAAAACTGCTTTATTTCAGTTAGTTCCTCTCTACGTAGACAGGTTTGGCGAGTTTCCAGAGATCAAATAACCGGAGCCTCTCCGCTCAGTACCATGCATCATCCCATCCAAGGGTCTCTCCGGATATTAATACCTCGAATATCCCTCTGGCACACGGGCTCCCGGGACGCCGCCCAGGCCTCATTGCAGTCGATGCCTCTGCATCAAATGCCCATCTTATTCCCTCCACTTTGTAATACCTTTGCGCACAACCTAACCCTTCCGAGACACTTTGTTCCAGCATTGTTGAAACATGCTCAATCCACCTAAACTTCATACTAGTCAGCGACTTTTTGCTTGAACTCTATTCTGTACCACTGTTAGACCCCCTTCCTAAACCAACGTCTTGGTATTTGGCAACCCACGCCTACCGTGGAATAGCCGAATGGGTAGAATCACTGATTCCCAAACTGCTTGGGCATTACAAATACAATATCTCTGCTAAGATACTGCTAAGATACTACCACCTACCCGCAGCCAAGAGTCGCAAGGACCTACTCACAAAGATTGTCCGCAAGGATCTATTGGGCTATACTGTCTGGTATACCCCGGGCTCACCGAGCCTCCAACTCCTCTGATAGAGATCAAGTCTTGAGATTTTAACGACAGAGATTCTTTTATAGGTACAATTCGCTCATCTAAGCTGCTCGATGCGGTGAAGGAGCTACGCGAGCCCAAGGGTGTCGATGCCGACAGGAACGAGAGAATTGTGAACGAATGCATCTTCCATTAGCCGAGTAGGGAGGCAGAGAAGTAGTAGTAATAGCAGCAGTAGTAGTCAAGTGTTAGCATGCGAAGAGGTCAAGTTCAATATCTAACAGGGAATGGCACCCGCCACTTTCTCGAATAGAATTCCTAGACCAAGGGAGGGTAAACCGATACCTAGCGAGAAGATGTCAAGCCCCATACCATTTCCGGTGACAAGCAGACTCTGGCACCTCAGGCTGCTCCATCCGGCAATGGAGGGGTAGTGAGTATCAAATCCGCATGAGGAGATGTTAGTCCCAACTTGAGAGGCCATAATAGAGCAAGACTACTCTCATAGCCGCTACGAAGGGACATGAGGGAGTAATAACTTAGGCATTATACTGGCCTAGAAGGGTATCAACCCCGACTCAAAAGACAGTGGCGGAGCATGGTTGCCAGGGTGTGCAACTTCGAGCGGATATGACGAAGTAGCAGCGCTATCCCTAGTTCGAGAAGACCAGAAGTCAATTTTCGAAGCTATGTCGGAAAAGCACCCCTATCGTGGGCTGCTTTCCGGGCACGTAGGCCATCGTACCAAGCGCATCAAGTAATTGCGAACCTCTTGCCAATCTACGGAGGGAGACAGTGACCCCGCGTTACAGGTTCCAAGACGAGAGCACTTTGCAGGACACCTGCATCTAAATTGCAGTTGCTCCCTCCCTCCCTAGTTCGCATCTGGCCGATGGCTGACATTTCCACTTCGGATATCGCTCCAGAGCGCACTAGAAGGGTGGAGAAAAAATAGAAGAGTCCTGTCCCGCAGTAGCTTGTTTTCATGGTGAAACTTCCACCCAAATCAGACTATCCCTTGCATGTATTATTGCAGTCGATGATCTCGCACTCAAGTCCTATTTCCCGCTAATGTCCCCCTATTAGTGCCTTAACCTCGCTCATTCTAACAGGTAGGGAGTTCGACTCACAAGCTTAACAACAAGCACCCTCCCCATTCTGGCCACAATGGTTTTAAAAAAAAGACACGTGCGGGATGAGAGACAAGCGGTTTGTCTGGCTATTAAGGTGGTGGAAAAAAGGACCATTATTCGGTATATCATCCTTGTAGTGCCGTTGGGGGGTGAAAAGCTTGTACCTCCGTGCCGGGACCTGAGATATGCCATGATGTCCAGCCTGCGAGCCAGTGACTGTGAAGCTGTGGCCAAGTTAGTACTTGGCAGCAAGAGTAAAATTTCATGCATCTAATAAGTATATATAATGTCACGGGCTTGAGCATGCTGGTGTGGGCTTTGTCAGATACCACGATATATAGTTTAGCAGCCAGTAGGGAGGGGATGCGGAAGTATGTACTGCCACAGGTATTCAAACTGCCTGCTGTGAAGCACATCACTCTCTGAAGATGTCCAGAGAGGAGGAAGAGGAGAGAAATCTGGACATCACGATATCAGCCCCTCATTTAGAGCAGTAATCGAAACGGAGTTCGCCCGCGCCCAACACATTCTAATAATGGCTAATTCCCTCACCGACACACTCCTTGCGTAATGCCATTTACCCCAAAAGCCAATAGACAGAAGTACTCGAGGCACGATACGTACCTTAAGTTAATACCATGCCCAGAGTCCCCTCAACACTAGGTATTTACCATCAAAAGTGTCACTAATCTCAGGAGTGACCCCAAGGCTTATGAACAGTAAAATGCGCTCCCAACTAACCCTCAAGGAAACATACTATCCCCTGCAGTGGCGAGAGTGCCGAACTTCCCTGAGTTTTAATAATTACCGTTGAGCACGGTAGGAATAGCGGCAGTCCGATCCAACGTTGTGATGGTCTATCACCGCTGACCCCCGAAACCGGAGGTACGACCTCAGAGCGCCCAGGGATGTCCAGGGATGTCCGGGGTGTCAAGGCGTGGTTTTCAACTATACAGTGCTCAAATCGACAGATTAGAGCAACTTTTTTTTTCGGAATCAGTAACACGGTAGGAGAATACAAACCCAATCCGACGAGTCGAGCAGAGAACCCAGCTAATGAAGGAGACCCAGCAGGTTTCTGGTAGTGTTTCCTCAGCCCTCGGTGTGATTGATGTTCCGCTACCCCGAACCATTCCACCCGATAGCATATCCGAGTCTCGATTGGGCCCCAACACAGTGCCACTGACTAATATTTATCCAGCCCAGGGAGATTCGGCACGATCACCACTATAGGTGATACAGACGACCAGTGCATGTACAGTACCGTAAAAACTCAAATAGAAGAGAATTGTGCTAGGACGTTAGAATTTCCCTTCTCAGCTACGCGAGGGGAAAACATCGCCCAAGTTGAGACAAAGCGAAAGGAATATACGAGGCGCCTTACTAGGAGAGGCAACTCCAACGTCCCAGCACATTTCTCTTCTATTGAGTTTGTGCGGTACCGTATTTACTCTTGCGATTCGCCATCCCCCTCAGCCCAAGACAGGCTTAGTTTGACAGGTTACTGGAATTGCATATACCAGTTAATATAATAAGATCCAACACGTCCTGAAGGCTAAATCTTATACCGTGACAGGAAAGCACTACGATAATCCTTCTCAGGACCATTTGAACCCGGAGATTAGGGGCCCGCCGGAGATAGCAAATCACAAGAGTTTTTACGGCACTGAGTGTACTCGTACCTGCAATACTCGATAATTAAGGCACAAGTATTATACCACACCCAAGTCATAGCGGCTCCCAGCAGAAGATTCTCGGCATGTGCGTGCGCAGAGTATTTTGGCTAGTCCAATCAACTTAACCCCCTATGCCGGCACTGTATTACTTTCGGTACTCCAACTCCAGACGAACAAGGTTTTCCCACATAACTTACCCTCCCTTCCTCCCTCCTAGTTCGCTGGTTGATTCATGCCTTGAAGCTATGATACGGTATGGATTCCGGGAATTGGCTCTGTTCCGTTGGCGTTGATAGAAGGGTGGGAAAGGAAAGGCCAGTACACCGCGAGCGCGGATTAATGATTTTCCGGGAACTGTCACACCAGTTAACACTACAGACATCGTTTTGTGGAGAGGGGGCTAAGCACCAACCTTGTGCCATTCAGAGGAATCTGAGATACACTTTGCTTGCGACGATTTCTTGCCCCTAGTATGCATATCCGGTTAGCGGGTGTGATTGAGAAGTGCGGAACTCCATGGTGTGCTGTAGTGCTGTAGTTAAAGTTTGCCCTGAGGGATCGCATGACAGATGCTAGCTAGTCACCGTGCTAGAAAGTCGGAAAATTAAGGGAGCCCAGGCCCGGTAGACCACTAGCCGTATACACTGACTAGATTACACAGATAACGCCGAACCGCATTCTTGTAATATCCAGAGAATTGGGTACATAGCTGTGATATCTTTGATAAAGTCACTAAGTCAGCAAGATACCCCCGGGGTCTACAGATAACGCTTCTGCTAACCCACGCCGTATAAGCACCTACCTCTAAAATTCCCCGGGGGGAGTGTCTTCTGAATGCTTCTAAAGAGGAGGTTTTTTTTTTTTCGATTAAACAGCGCGTATATCTAAGATGCCGAAGCGTAGACCTCTCACACAGCCACCATCCATGAAACTAAGATAATTCGAGACACTCTACTCCTCAGTGACCGAGTAGACTTCCCATCGTAATCCCTGGCACAAAATTTCGGGACAATATTCTGACTGACTGCTTGGGACACAGCAGCTGACTTCTGCCTAATTCCACACAGCCTACGATACCTAGTACCGTAGATTCTGGTAAACTCGACCCGCCACCATTCCCGGTATGATAGTTACTATCCCCGGAAGAGCCAATTCGCCACGGGGTTAGCCTTTAAGAGGAATAGTAGCTGCCTTAAGAAGTATGGCGGCGGGCCGAGTTTACCCAGAATTTACGGGTATTACCAGAACCATCAGAAACATCACAATGGAACCAGCTCCGTAAGAACTTGATAATCCCCGAAGACCCCCTAAACTCCTCTCCTTCCGCTATTCCCAAACGATCGGAATCGAAAGTGAGTACCATGACACGGCGAACGCGTGCCACACCCACCCTGCAAGCGAACTCCCGCGCAATTTCTCACCATTGCCGCCCCCTTCTCCGCCGCCACCAGGAACACGCTTCACCTCTTCTCTCAAAATCACTCAACCTTAATCGACCCCTCCCCCTCCTTCTCCGGCACAGGTGTACTCGAATAGTCTGCCTCCACATTGCTCGTCGGCTGGATCACCCGAAATTCGGTTGACGTAAGATCTACCTCTTCGGAAGGGGCAAGAAAAGCAAACAAAAAGATCACGGAGGTTGAATGGTGGGGGAGGAGGAAGGGAAAGCGAGCAGTGCTCGCTTGGCGGTATGACCCAACAGCTCTCTTGTCTTACTATGTATGGCTGGAGAGGAGGTAACCGGGTTTGTCTTGGAAAAATCTCGGGATGGGGAAAGGTCTGGTGTGGTCGCGGTTGTGAAATGCTAAAAATTTCGGTTGCTTGGATGGCGGGGTAAGTATCCAGTACGGTAGTCTTTCATGCTATTGCGAGCTGCCAGTACGGTGCTGCACGGTGGCCAGTACCCAAGATTTGGCGAGAGCCCCAACAAAGCCAAAGCATAGCACAAGTATCCCAGAGGTACCGATAGTACATCATAGCGCACCCTCCCTACGAGCTATCCACCGCTCCCTCACCCCCGCCCCCGAAAACCACTGCATCGTAATTTAACTTAAACCTCAATTAGGCACCCATACTGTAAGCAATAAAAGAAAGTATCCAGTATCCCGAAGGTAGAGGTAAAGATAGATACATGACAGCACAATACAGCACATTACTATACCAACCCCTCATGAGCTATAACCGCTACACCCTCACTCCCTACCGTACCATCCCCGAAAACCACCGTATTGTAACTTAACCTTCAAACACCATGCCATGCAGTAAGGAGCCAATGAAAGCACCCCCCCGCAAAATCCTAGAATCGGTGAGAAAATTACTCTGGAACTTAAGTGGAAAAACCCATCCCATACCAGCCAATCCTAGACCCTCCCTGAATAGTATGCACCATCGGTGGTCTTTTATATCATACCAGCAAGGAGCAACGTTTCACCTACCCCCAAGAAAACAATACCCCGAGAACTAGAATTATTGAGAATGGCGCTAGGACCTCCAGAATCTTTCCCCCTTTGGATTAAGGGGGGAAGAAAAAAATATAACAGACTTTACTAGGGGAGGCAACTCCAACGTCCCAGCGAGATTCTCAAGTACTATATTCCGGCTCCCACGGCACCGGCACTTTAACTTCCAAGAGAGAGAAACCATAAAGCCCAAGCACCGGTATTTCCTTTGGAAAATAGATCAGGTCCAGGCGTATCTACGAATTTTTTTCTTCTTTTTTTTGTCCCTGCCTCTTTTTTTTTTTTTTTTTGTGAAAATCTTAGAGACGTATTAATTAGGCAGAGAACATGTGGGCCAAGCAAGGTAATTTAATAGGCATGGTCCCAATGCATCCTGACAGGACTCCTACTCAGGCATTTTCCTAAAAAGGATCAACTAATTAACGAATTTCCAGTGGCGCAGGCCATGTATATAACCGTTTATAACATTCTAGAATTGGTAAGTGCCCGGTTCACTCTCCCGAATCCCCAATTTTTTTTTTCCTTCCTCTGCAGGGTTGTGCGAGTGACTCTAGAAGTGTGATTGCAACCACCATTAGGGGGTCTCACACCGCCGATTCACGACGGTTCAAAGAGGCGGTTTGTAGTTCATGAACCATGAACAGGAAAAATGAACCGCAGTACTAGTACCGGCTCTGGAGGTGGTACTCAGGATGTTTTGATGGTTCAGTGGTGGGCGGGACACTGTTGACTTGCACAAAAGAAGGAATAATCACCCACCACTAGCAATGAGAATTTTATTAGCGTAAAATTTTGTTCTGCAGGCAGCAGATAAACCATTTCATGAGAAAAGAGAAGTTCTTGATCATAAAATAGGCAAAATAGTACCATAGTAAACCTTTAATCTGTACCAGGAGGTCTCATACTATACTGCACTGAACCTGCTAGAACTGCAGTACGCACCCCAGACCTGAACCACCGGTTTGAGACCCCCTATCTATTACCACACCGTAGCCTACGGTGCTAGAGTACTAGTACAGTACAGCCTAAGGTAAATATCCATACATATAGATAAAAATCGGAAAAAGTGACATGATATTAGAGGGTTTGCGCAAGGAGATCTACATACTGCAGGTGGTAAGAAAATAGGTCATTTTCAGTTAACCTAAAAGTTGTGAACACCTAGGTGGATGGCGAGACCTAGGAGAAGTGTAAAATGGGGGCTTTTCAAGCCTGAAGAAATCTAATCGCTGTAGAACAAGAAGTCAGCCACCGAGAAAATAGGCTACGACCATTTAGATGTTTCTAATACCGCCACATTCTCTAGAGATATTTCCTTCACAAGCAGATAGTGCTACGGCATCGCCCTCAAATATGTTGCTTCGTCAAATTCAGTTTCAGGGTTACACAGGTCAGGTATAATATTATTATTATCACATTATTCTCAAATTTTGTTCCCTGCTTAAGTTCGGATTCTGGGCTGCGGAAGACGGGTATCAACCATACCGACCGGCATAGCATAGGTGATGAGCCGCTACTGAATACTTAATATTACGACTATTGAAATCCGTTAATAGATCATAAAAAGAGAGGGGAGTGTGCAGGTCGGTGGGGATACAATGGATGGTTGAGTGTTTTCCACCATATTACTACTGGTATGGCTGGTATCGTAATAGTATTCTCATTCCACTGTCACATGGCCGCCAAGCGACCTACACCTCTTGCGCAAACTCATTCCTGCACCTAATTTTTATGGTTATTCTCTGCCAACTGCCACTTAGGTTCTCATGCGCAAACCCTCTATTCTGAAGCTCTGATTGGAGGGTATTGGTGGCTCGAACCAATTGATTTCCATTCGCTAATCCCTGCCCCCCGACTTTTTCTGCCGTAGGCTGTAAAGGCAGAAATCTTAATGGTGCCGGTATTCCAGATACCGTGTAGGAAAGATCTGAGGGTCATTAGAAATGGTTATGCCTTCAATGCCGGTAGCCTTCAGGTGCTGTACTGTATTGCCATGTACCCCGTGCTATAGAAATGCAAAAATTGCCGAAAGATGAGAAAAGATATCTGCAAGTACGTAAACAAGCTCACTGCTGTGCAGGCAGCGGTCTAGAGCACCGCGTTAGATTTCCTTTTGGGGGAAGTTATTACGATGGCACCGGTGACAGGGGGTCAATTGGTATTGTGGGTTGCCAGAATTTACCCTACGCATAGTACTGTACAGCAACCTCAAAGACCGATTGAACCATCAAGCTTTATGGTCTATCCATTGGAAATTCTCCCTCCATCAAAAAAATCATAGTCGTGCTTCAAACTTATGGTAGTAGTGCTAGTTGGCTAGTGGCTTTGGGTTTTCGTTTTTCTCTCTTCGTACGGTTAATCTTGGCAACCCACAATACCAGTACCTGCAGAATGCGATGGCAAACCCGGACCACCATATGATACATCCACTGCGGTGATAGAGACACCTAGCCTGACCTCCGCGGAGAAAGAAAAAATCTCTATAAAAAAGGTATCAACATGGTACCTCAACTCTTGGAGTAAATGGCGCAGCGGTAGAGTGAGCGGAGTGGTCTAGGATTTGGGCGTCGGTCAGCAGCAGCAGGAAAGAAATGGCCATGCACTTCGTTCCCTCTTACTCCCTAACTAAACTAATCCCCCCGCTTACACTAGCGGAACCATTATCGAGACCGCCCCCTACTGAGGGGATAATACCGCTGCCAATTCAGGTAAATTCTCCGCGGATCCCTGGAGTCAGAAACGCTTACTGGGAGGATCACCATAGGAAGATCTCTGCATATCCCCCCCCCTTCCGGCCAGGTACTTCTCTAGCTCTCGAGCTAAATTTCCGTGAATTTCGGCATACGAACCAAGGGGCGGTAAAGACAGTAGTATATATAAAACATAATAAAAGCATTCTGATCCCTCCATGGATTTCCACGCATATATCTGTCCCCAGACTTATCCCCATCGGCTTGCAGGCTCCCAGGATGGTAAAGGAGGGACATATCTGGAGAGTCTTCTTCGTAGATCACGGTAACTCCAGAGCGATCTGAGTCACCACACCCCCGAACAATCTACTGCCGTTCATCGCTTCCACACATTAGCTACTTCTTCAACTCCCGCAGCCACCATTTCCAATATTAATCGTTACATCCATAGAGAATGGATTATAAATCAGCCCAATGGTTTAATTTCTCAAGAGTATTGTATTCTGATCGAGTAGATGGAGGAAATTGCCTGCATGAGAGGTAGGGAATTTGGAACTCCATCTAAAGCTGTCAAAACCCATTAACCCTAATATACGGACTACCGGTAACCTCATTCTTGATTTAGATTAGTATAACACAGTACCGGTACTTGGGGGGTAAATTAAAGGTTGGGACGGAGTGACATTGACACCCATGTTGTAACCACGGCTTTTGTTTGTCACACCGTGCCAATAATTAATTTACGCCCAAGGAGTTATCGATAAATTCCCGAAGCTTTTGTAAGGAAAGGGCAGGTCTTGGCGTAACACGCCATATTATGATAAGCGTTAGACGTTGCAACGTGGAAATAAGCGAATATCAGGTGGCAGATGGTGGTCTAGCCTTCAACGAGGCACGAGGAAAGCCAGTGGATGGCGAACAGGGGTCAGTAATAACTATGGTTTTTCATTAACTTATCCTATTTTGACGAATTCACCCCGTGAAAAAAGTCTGCCAAATCCCCAGTTCGTCACCGGCCGGCATCCTTCCTGCCCCCCCCGTTGGAGACCCAGAAGCGATGAATGTGCACTACCGTAGTGCCAAGT
The DNA here is from genome assembly GCA_003521225.1 of Tuber microsphaerosporum. NCBI lineage: Eukaryota > Fungi > Ascomycota > Pezizomycetes > Pezizales > Tuberaceae > Tuber > Tuber microsphaerosporum. The sequence continues at coordinate 25,814 of QOVD01009723.1, read as the reverse complement.
GAAGTACAGGTAATGCAACAGAGGCTCTCGGGCCATTATATTTCTATAGATATCCTCAAAACTCAGCTTTGGAAATTTTTGAAAAAATTTAGCGCGTCCGAAGTATGATAATATTATAGTATATATTTATTCCAGGCTTTTGTTCGGAGTTTGAATGGAGCTGCGGGCCATGAACTGGGCAATGTGTGTTGCAATGTATCTTTCTTATATAAAAACCCGGTCTTGGCAGATACCTTCGAAGACATGATGTTCCACTCCTCACTGCTCTAGGAGAATGGAACCACACTTTTTTGTGCAGGTGCTGTTATAGCAAATTGCTTTTTTTCTTTTCTTTTTCTATGTTATTTTCGCTCCTGGTGATTGGGTAATGGTAAATCGAATACTCGAGTACATTCACTTTTAGTGTTTTGGCCTCTGATTACCAACACGCCCTGTTTGTGCCAAGAGACCGAGTGATGCTGCATGATCTCTCACAAAAGGGTTGTCAATTGTTTGTTACAATACGGTATTAACTCGACATCCGTGCAGGGTTTTAAACTCCATAGCTAGGCAGACGATTCCTAATGAAGCCTAGTAGTCAACAAAAAAGGAATAGGGAGATCCTATGAGCCACTGTGGGGCTGGCAACTTGAAGTTGACAAGATCTCCCTATTCCTTTTTTGTTGAATTCTAGTCTTCATTAGGCCAACTACCGATTTTGAAGCCCTGCACGGAGATGATGAATTTGCCGAGTTAATACGGTATGTGTCGTCAACTTGTTTGCTTCTAGCTGCGTCATGTCATCCCCCCGGTACCTTTCTTCCTTTGCCTTGATTTGCTTTTCCCCCTTCTTTCTCTTGAGCTTTCTCTCCTTTACTTAACTGACGACGGCGATACAAAACAATCTCGACTTCTACGCTCCTATCCACTTTCGTGACCTTCACTTCTTCAATACTTTTGACAGTTATCATATTTGACGGCATTCTCACAGCAAAATGACTTTCATTTAACATTAATGATTCCTCCTTCAAATTCGCCCCAAAAGACACCAAAAAACCACCAGGATGCACTTCATAGGCTTGCAGCCCTGCCAGTGGTCTTATCAGCGCAAGTACGGGTTATTCCGCTGTTTCATTTGCATTGAGATGAACCCAAGTATTAGGGCACATCGATCGCTTCAAACACTGTAATTAGAAACTGCTAGGAAAAGAAATAGGCAACAAACATATTCAAGAGCTACTATCATTCTCTAGTTTCTCGTTGTGCCGGAAGTGAGGCACGGTAGATGTCGTGCAAGTGTGGGGAGCGAAAATCCCCTACATTGGTGATAGTTCCGATTCCCCTACCATGGGATTTGAGCGCAAATTAAGCCATGGTGCTGATCAACGAAAAAAAACACACTAAAATGAGAGGCCCGTTGCACTATGGCTTAGCTTGTGCGATAGGATAAATCCCAATTGGTTGAACTGGTGTCAAACGGAGGCCGGTGCCTAAAGGGGCTATTCATATCGACTGGTCCAGGATAGCATAATATCAAATGGGCCGAGATCACAATAGCAAAAAAGACCGCTGCAAGAAAAGCCGCTGGGTTTCCCTCGTTCGCAGGGTCGTCTCGATGACACTTAAGCATCGGATCGGAGCTGCGATCTTGACAGCACTGTCTTAGACGCACCGAGAGAAAGGCAAACTCAAATCCGGCTCCTTGAGTACCGGTATGGCACTCGAGCATGGCTGAAAACCACTCTCTTGGTATCCCGCTTATCCCTGATCTCTATTGTCCTGGCTGAAATGCAGTACGGCACCACTGAGCACACGCATCGGGGAATAGGGAACGTGAGCCATCCACAACATCGCCCACAACACATTATACCACCATCCCTGCGAGATCTCTAGTTACCGCTATTCCTACCGCTCAAGCGGTACTTACTAAAAGGTGCAATACTATCCAATACTATCAGGGGAATTCGGCACTATCACCACTGCAGGGGACGAACAAATTTCCAGTGAGATATGATGGCTCTAAGTTACCAAGAAGTGAATATTCGTCATTTCTTGAAACATGCATCTCGCTTGGGATTATTCGGAAAAGGTTTCCTGCAGTTACTCCGACTCTATTTACTTATCTTCCCATTTTTTTTTAGTTATCCCCCATTTCCACTTCATTATCAATACTCAAAAAGGGGTGAAAAGGTGCCGTATCCCTTGGACGGTCTGAATTAGTAAGAATTCGTTTCCAGGCACACTAAGGCCAGATCAGGCACCCGCGAGCTGCGTTTGGTCAGGAAATTTGATTTTTCGGTCTTTTGAATGCTCGAATGACTCAGCACTTGAGAACGGCTTGAATATTCTCCGCACTCAAATCGTTCCAAAACAGGTTCAGTGTGCTTGGCAATGGATCTTACCGTCCTAGGCCGCCCAAGGGATAATGTTTTCGGTGCCGGCTTGTCCTTCCATCATATTATGTGGGTGGATGTGTTTTTATTTGTGTGTGGTCCTGAGTTTGTAACGATTGACGGTCCATTCTTCCTTTCGTACGAAAAGAGGAAAGTAAGTGGAAAGAAGAAAAAGAAAGCCCCCAGTTTAAGTTTTTTTATTTATTTTCTTTACCCCAGATTGCGAGGTGTTAGCAACACCAATCCTTCCCCACAAATTCGCTTTCATTCCCGGATGACGGGGCGGGGTGCGTGCGTAATGAGCTCCACTCTCCCCAAGTGGCAACTTGCAAGGGGTGGTGGGAATCGCGAGAGGGTCGGACATATCTCTTGAGTTGCACTCCATGAAAGGGAGGGAAGGGAGTTCGTGCTGTGATCTTGATGCTAACATGGGGTGCCAGTATTACATGTCAAAGTACGTTGGATCCATCATTGGTGGCCCATAGCCTAGACCCCGCAACCCGAGACAAAACATTCCAAAAAGAAATAGTGTTTTCCGGATAGGGTATAGCTTATTTCAGTTGAGCCCGCTGGATCTCATTAACTCATGCCCGAAAACATCCCCCCTGTGCCTTGTCTTATCTCTGAAGCAGTAAAATTCGTTGCCGCACGCTAATCATGCTTCGGGAGCACACTACCCCAGATCAGGCAGCAGCTAAACCATTTGGTACTTGAATACCAGCTTTTTAATGTCAAAGTGACCCAGCATCATACTGCTGAATAACTTTCCAGCGGGTACGATGCTGGTGTTGCAAGCCGATTCTGGATTTAACCAGTATTCATTGAGCCCCCCTGTTCGTTGCCCCCTCCTATGTTATGTTTTGATAGCATCATCGTGAGAACATTGCTTACGATGGTGCCTCTTTTTTTGCACCCGGTATTTTATTGGAGCGTTGGATGTGACTTTGATGGTGTTGAATGGATGAGATAGTTTATCGATGAGATGGTTCCCGCTCGGTTTATCATACATCCGCAGGGCTGACGAGCTTGGCGATCCTTTGTTGCGTTCCTGAATTCCAATCGCGCTCACGGATACATGCCCGAGCCTTCAATACGAGAAGAACAAATAATTGGAATGTTGAAGCTTTTATTCCATCCGGGCCCTTCTCTGCCAATGGGTGCTTTGTTCTACGAAACGGACATAATAACTAACTACGGTAGCCATTAACTAGAGCACTTTTTCTATCTTGTTTGTTTGCCTTGGTGCGTGTGTGCGCGAGTACGAGTACAATGCTGGTACCGGTACTCGAGCACATATCCCTACGGTACGTCTCTTGCGAGGATTGCCGTGCGGTTCGGTGCGATGCACAAAGCCGGTGTGGGTGGCTGGCGTCACAGGGTAAAAATAGATTTACCAAGAGAGAAAGGGATCTCCTCTCCGCAACAGAACGACTCCTTCCCCATCAACATCCCAACGGCTCGGCCACGGGTGTGAATCGAATTTAGCTGCATCGGACTGCCGTTAGAGGATTTCTCGCGCATTGTGTACCCGTATGCGTGTGTGTGTGTGGTGGGGCTGAGAATGATGATGATGCTGACGATATGGATCGCTTCTTTCATTTTCTTTTCCTGAACGAATTTTTTCTTATCCTCTCCTTCCCTTTTCACTTTACTGGTCGGTATGTACCTCTATGGACCACCTATTCGTTGGGGCTAATTAGTTTGGAAACTATTCCTTTCACTATTGTTCCCGAGTTTCTGGAGAGAGGCTTAATGCTGCGTTACGGTAGCGGCGATAGCTGACTAACTAGGCACTCCAATGATGTTCCAGTCTCGCACCCGGAAGATCTTTGTCATGGAGGAGCTCTGGGATCCTGGGTCAGTGGGCGAAAGAGAGAGAAAAAACCACGTCCCTTCGAGTACAAGAACCTACTTTGGACGATGACGGCTAGTATCGTGAGGTTACGGTGTGGGCAAAATCATACTTCCACGAGTACTTTGTCGATGTCATGTGGTTTCCTGCAAACCCTCGCCCCCTCCCTTTTCTTGACCCTCGTGGAAGGGGGGCTCGATGCCAAAATTTGTAATTGAACTCGAACTCCGTAGAACTAGTTCTTTCTCGGCTATGAGTGCAATTCTACTTCGTTACGTTCCCTTCAAACTCTGATCACATTCATGATCTTTCAAAGCTGAGAGGGTAAGAAAGAGAGTTCAATTTCGGCGTTCAGACGGGAAAAAAGAATTCACCCCCCCCCCTTTTTTCCTCTCATTTTCACTTCCCCTTCATTTTCTTACACCTTTGCTGGGAGAAGGAAGTGGACGCAGTATCGTGAGATTGTCTCAGGTGGGGACACTTGTTGATACATGCCTAGTTGAAAAAAAAAAAAGGATGAAGTGGGTAGGTGGGCGGCCAATTGTGCGGTTTGCATTAGGATTGTGGAGATGCGATGGGCCTCGTGGTGTGTGTAAATGTCTAGTTTTGGCCTGAGCTGGTGTATGAATTGACAAATGGTTGAGGAAGAGTGGCTTTTTTTTTTTTCTTCCCTCCTTCTCGCCCTCGAATTCAAATCGGTTCCTGAACCGAAAAGACCGCCGGGAGCCGGTTCTTTTCTTTTTTTTCCTGGCTTCCCTTTCTTTTTGTCGTTTTTGTTCGCTCATTGCAAACTTTTGGAAACTAGGCTATTCAAGTTGTACGGTACTGTACTCTTACGAAGCATTGCCGATGTCTAATTTATGGCGAGGTTATTCCGCTGTAGCATGGGTCTATCATACTTTAAACACGATACAGTACAAGTGCAGGGAAGTTCGGATGTGAGTGAGTGAATAAAAAACAAAGGATGGCTACAGCAAAAGCTACCGGCAAGGGCTACGGTGAGGAATGGAGAGAAAGAAGAAAAAAAAGATTAAAAAAAAACCCCCGAGCACTATGTGTGTAACGAGTAACTTGTGATATGGCAGTTCACAGTACCGGTACCGGTATGGTACTGGAACAATACTCCAACAATTGCTAAAAAGCCCGACCAAGGATGATGAGCTCATAGAGCTGGCTTTTCAAATGTATGCCGTAAGTACTTAGCAAGCTATATAAGTTGAAGCTTCCCACACTTGTCACGAACCTTTGAATAGCAGGAAAAAAACGATACAATACGCACCTCACTCCTCAGCAGGGCAAGAGGATAAGAGGACCTAGGACTTGTAGTCGCTTCCTACTCTAATCGCCTCAACCTCTTTCTTTCCACCTTCCCTCTCGCCTCAACCTGTTTGTCTCGCTCTCTATCTCTACATTTCTTGCCTTTTCGCTTCCGCTGTCTTGATTCTCCATAAAACAACCGACGAACTCCTCCCCCTCCCCCGCCGCCGCCGCCTTTTCACCTTGACCCTACCTACCTACCGTTCCTCTTTCTCAACCGATAGCCTGTTGGGAGCAAGCTTCTGTGTGGGTGCTAAATTTCCTCCTTCCTTGTCTTGGGGTTCAACCCCTCCGTATAGTTCCGTTATGTTGTTTTGGCGAGGCGGTTCTGTCCGTGGTGAGTGGGAAGGAGGCAGAAAGGGGGGGGTATTGGTTAGCTAGCAATGGCAAACTGTTCTTCCTCGTCCTCCTTGGCCACATCAAAACCTTACACACCTACCTGCCTTCTGCCCGACACCTATCTCTCCCCACACATAACTTCTTCTCCGCCTTACACACACTTTTTCCCCGCACTTCCCTACCTACATCTGTCTTCTCCTCCTCGCTTCCCAAAATTTATCCTCAGAAACTGACTGGCCCATTTCGCAGCCTTCAAAGCTCCTTGCCCGGCTCACAATTTATCGCCATGGCTCCTAGTTCTACGCTTGCGGCTCACGCCGGCATCAATCGGTTCAACACTCCCAGTCCGCATCCGACACACCTCAGTATCGGCGTCCATAATCAACGGGTTTTGACAGATGATGCCTCCGGTTATGTTGCACCGGTGTTTGAAGGAAAGGAAAAGCAGATGGAGATTGGTAAGTTTTACCTTTTCTTTTCTCGTCTTGCTGTGTGTTATCCGGGGGGGAGGTTTCAATTGCTAATTGTCACAGTCATGGACATGCTCGAAGAGAAAGGATTCATCCCTCCGGATTTCGTCGAGAGTGAGACAAAATGGTTTTATTCATCTCTTGGGATTGATGGTACGTCCTTTTTGCCCCTTTCCGAAAGTTTATCCGGCATCGCATTCATCGGTTGCACGATGACTAATTGGTTGTTTAGACATGTACTTCAAATCAGAAACTGCTGTGAGCACCCGGCATACGATGGATGGATATTTTGGAGCGGGAGCTGAACTGACTTGGACTACGATAGGAATCAATCGTGAACCATATTTTATCCCTCTATGCCGGAAAGGTCGCGGCATTTTCTCGGGATGATAAGCGTTTGGAGGTTCGATTAGATAGGGAAGCAGAGGGTAATATTTCACTTTTCCCTTTGAGCCGCATATCCTTGCCGCTCTGTTGAGGCTCGGCTAATCTAGCGTTATTGTAGATCATGCGGTGTATATCGATACATCTACTCCCGGAGTATCTGTGCTCTCCGGCCCGCAGTATGAGCAGAGAATCGACAAGAAATATCTCAATCCTTCGAACCCCGCGAAAGCTTACCGCGTCGAAACTTTCCGCTCCTCTTCCCAGCTCACCGCGTCTAACCAGCAGCTTCGATGCTACTTCGTCTACCAATGTGACTTTGTCAATCCCAACCCTGATCCTAATGAGACGGACTTGAGCGTTATCTCAGATAAATCTTTTCTGGAAAAGGTTACTCCTAACACTAAGGAGGTTTACCAGGGCATTGTTAGGTCTGTTATCGAGCGGACTGGGCCCGTTATTGAGATGTTTGAAGTTCAAGGCACAAGGGAGAAGAGGCTAGTAATTGGATTTAAACAGGGAAGCTCCATGGGTCTGTTTTCGGCGTTGAGCGACCTTTACCACTATTATGGATGCACTTCCACGAGGAAATATGTCGGTGAGTAGAAACATGTCTTTCATTAGGCAATTGTGTCTGAGTCCTGGCTAACATTCGCAGAACAATTTTCCAACGGTGTAACCGTGATGTCAATCTACCTTCGACCACTCCCTTATCATACTACCATCCCCAACCCTGCCAAATTCCCGCCTATCGAGGCATCAATTTACCAAATCATGAAGGAAGTTTCTCTTCTATACTGCATTCCTCAAAATATCTTTCAGGAACACTTTATCAGTGGCCGTCTGAGTCTTCAGGAGACAATATACGCTCACTGTGTTTGCCACTTTGTGAGCCATTTCTTAAATAGGCTAGGTTTGTAATCCCTGTTATTTACGAACGCCACATGCGGATTATTGATCGTGTGCGTTAGGTTCGGAATATGCCGCCTTATCCTCGTTGCTTGACGCGAACATATCCGTTCACGCGGAGACTCTCACCAAGATCAAGCGTCGTCTTCGTCAAGAGACCTTTACTTCGGATTATATTTTCGAGATCATCAATGACCACCCTGAGTTGGTTCGCTCGTTGTACCTCTCATTCGCCAACCAGCACTATGTGCAGACTCGCGGCGAACATGACGACTTTATCCCTACACTCAGCTATCAACGCCTGCAAGTTGGCCGGGTGTTGAAGGATGATGAGCTAGAGACCTTGATCTCGACGAGCGTCGTGAATGAGCATCAAGAGAAAGTTATGCAGTACTTTATTACCTTCAACCGCAACGTACTTAAGACAAACTTTTATACTCCCACCAAGGTTGCCCTGAGTTTCCGACTTCACCCCCGATTCTTGCCAGCTGTTGAGTATCCTCAGCCATTGTTTGGCATGTTTTTGGTTATTGGATCAGAATTCAGGGGATTCCATCTGAGGTTCCGCGATATTGCTCGCGGAGGTATCCGTATCGTCAAAAGCAGAAATCGGGAGGCATACGCGATCAATGCACGTTCAGTCTTCGACGAGAATTACAACCTCGCAAACACCCAACAGCGCAAGAACAAAGACATCCCTGAAGGCGGTAGCAAAGGCGTCATTCTCCTTGATGCCAATCATCAGGATAAGGCTACGGGAGCATTCCAGAAGTACATTGATTCGATCCTGGATCTTCTCCTTACCCCCAATAGCCCTGGAATCAAGGACCCTATTGTCGACCTTCACAAGGAGCCTGAGATTTTGTTTATGGGTCCTGATGAGAACACCGCCGGTCTGGTAGATTGGGCCACAGAGCACGCTAGGGCCAGAGGCGCACCTTGGTGGAAGTCCTTCTTTACCGGAAAGAGTCCTAGCTTGGGAGGTATTCCTCACGATACTTATGGAATGACATCCTTGAGTGTTCGCGAATATATTCTCGGCATCTACCGCAAATTGAAGGTTAACCCGTGCCAAATGAGGAAATTGCAAACTGGCGGACCCGACGGCGACTTGGGGTCTAACGAGATCCTTCTGAGCAACGAGAGATATAGCGCTATCGTCGATGGGTCTGGTGTCCTGGTTGACTTGGAGGGTCTTGATCACCAGGAACTCATTCGCCTGGCCAAGAAACGTCTTATGATTTCCGAGTTTGATATCTCCAAACTCTCGTCTAAGGGGTATAGAGTTCTTATAGAGGATACCAATGTTACTCTTCCTAACGGCGAGGTTGTCCCTAATGGTACTATTTTCCGTAACACCTTCCATACCCGTACCGATATCCCCTACGACATTTTCGTTCCTTGTGGCGGGCGGCCTGAAGCAATTGACTTGGGTAATGTTGGCAAGTTCATTAAGGATGGAAAGAGTGTTATTCCTTATATCGTTGAGGGAGCCAACTTGTTCATTTCTCAGGACGCTAAGCTGAGATTGGAGAAAGCCGGTACAATCTTGTTTAAGGACGCTAGCGCAAACAAAGGTGGTGTCACTAGTTCTTCCATGGAAGTCCTTGCATCGCTTGCCTTTGACGAGGCCGGTTTTGTCGAACACATGTCTGTCCAAAATGGCATTGTTCCCAAGTTCTACAGGATGTACGTTCAGGAGGTTCAGAAAACCATTCAGGACAACGCCCGCCTAGAGTTTGAGGCCATTTGGCGCGAGAACGAGCAAACTGGCAAAAGCCGCTCCATCCTTTCTGACGAGCTCTCACTGGCGATCACCAAGTTGGATGAAGAGCTCCAGAAGACCGAGCTTTGGAATAACGTTGCCTTAAGAACGAGCATTCTTGAAGACGCCCTCCCGCAAACCCTCCTCAAGCAGATTGGCCTCGACCTTATTCTTAAGCGTGTTCCTGACAACTACCTCCGCGCTATCTTTGGCAGTTACATTGCTTCCCGCTTCATCTACGAGTTTGGCAGCAACCCGAGTCAATTTGCTTTCTTCGACTTTATGTCAAAGAAGATAAATGCGCTTGATGCTAAGGTTGCTAATAAGCCTTCCCAGGTCCTCTCCAATTCCTTCTCCGCCATGGATTATCCTCAGTAAGCGAGGAAGATTTTGTCATTTTATTTTTATTTTTTAGAAAAACAATAAAAAAATCAAGACAATACTAGAAGTCCTTTTCCGCCCTTTTCTTCATTTAGCTTGGTCTCTTTTTTTTCCTCTTCCGTTTTTCCATTTTTCCGTTTCCCAACTCTTCCCTTGTTTTTGGGCCCTTGATTAGCTTTTTGAATGGCATAAGTTTGATAGCGGTACGGCTGGTGAACGTTGAATTGGTATGGCATGTTGCGGCCATGGCGGGCGATGTACGTTAGGTTGCTCGATTAGTTTTGGGTTTTTGTAATATAGAACGAGGGCCTTTAATTTTGTTATGGGGAGCGAGGTTTCGTTCTGATGAGGGAAGGGTTTTATGATACCAGATTGCCATATACCGTTCGTGATATGCTGTGACAGTGAAACCAAGTTGAAGTATTTGTTTGTGATTGAGGTGAGATATGGTGGAGTGGGACTAGGGAGGTGGGGTACAAGTGCGCCAGTGATACGAAAATAATTGTGTAGATGGGGATGATAGGATTTAGTTTATTGAAGCACTAGATATACCTGAATAGGCTGAGAAACTCTCCTTCTCACCGTCCTTTTTTGAGAGAAAACCTGTTCAGGCCATTAATTATTTTACCCCCTCCTCCGTCCGACACTTGAGACCATGAGCGGTGAAAAACCGTGAACCCAGTCATGACCCCTCACTCGCTTACCCCTCCCCTCCCTGCGCTACCTAATCGTATAATACTCGACACGAGAACATCTCCTCCAACCCCCACCAAAACACTTACGTACACAACAAAGAGAATAGACAGTTGAGAATCGCATGGGATTCACGGCACAGTATCTATCATACTGTACTGTACTATAGTACGTGCTCTTGTCACTCACTGTAATATAATGTTTACTTAAGTTTATTGCTCCGATAGATAGGATAGGACGGGATAGGACAGGACAGGCCGTTAAAGTTAGTCTAGGGTATTATAAATCTTGTATGTATGTATTATGATTTTGTTATGATTTACTACTACCGCTGCTATCTCTTGCGCGCGCGTAGTTTTTTTATTTTTATTTGATGGATGGATGGATATAGTGGAGTATGTATGATACTATACTATACGGTAGGTATGGTGTCTTTTCTTTTCGTGTCCGG
>QOVD01009723.1:0-14809 GCA_003521225.1 Tuber microsphaerosporum | reverse complement strand
GTAAGAGGTATTATAAGTTAGATGGTTGGGTGGGGTGAGGTGAGGTGAGGCTGGGGTTTTGGTCTTCTGGGAATGGTTTGGTGTGGTGTAGTGGTTGTGATTCACAATGATAATAATAATAATATTATTATTATGATAATAATATTATGATATAATTTTGTAAAAGTTCTTCCTTGGGGGTTTCTTTTTTTCTTTTTTCTTTTTTCGTTCTTTCTTGCGGGGGTTAGTGTGGGGTTTTGTGGAGGGTTGTTGTACTGGTAATAGCTGGGGTGAATGGCAGGGCTTAATAATAAAGGGTTTCGAACTAACTAACTAATGGCGCATCCCCTCCTATCGTACCGGTATAGTATCGTAAGTTACGGTACTGTGCTTTAACTTCTTGGAGTATTTACGCTATAGGATACATGACGGCTTGTAGATACCATACCATAACCGCCTTGCTATATCTTCCTTGGTTATTTTATTATAACTTAAATGCTCGCCGGGAGTGTTATAGCACGATAGGAAGAAGTTTTTTTTTTCGCACAGATATTTATTTATTTATTTATTTATTTTGCTTTCCTTCCTTCCTTCCTTCCTTCCTTGTTTTTCTATATATAAACCTTTCAACTTCCTTCCTGGTATTTGTTTTTTCTTTTCTGAATCTTCCTTCCTCTTACCAAATATTATCGTCCTGATTTCCCTCCTTTGCTTCGTGATAGGTTAGGATAGGAGTTATTTCCGGTTTTCGAGTACTGGTAGGGCCATTCTCTGACTGGGGGGGGGAGTGTCCAGGAGTTTCTCGTAGGAAGGGAGCTAAATGTGGTGGTGGTGGGGCGTCGTTGTTTCGTTTTTTCTCCGGTAAGGTGCTGTGTATAGTTCTGTATATTCTTTTGTTTTTTTGTCATAATAGGGTTGAGCTGCTATATTTTCTACCTTGCAGGTTAGTGTGGAGGGAAGTCTAATGTCCTATATATTATAGCACCTAGACCTTCTGTTCGAGTTCTCGTGGTGTCCTAGTGGCGCAATGAAGATTTGGCGGTTGGGATGCTCTGTTCTGAAAGGGAAGGCGGGGGTATATGGTTGAGTGAGTGATAGATTATGAAGGTGAAAAAGGTAATTAAATTTTGTGAGTTGAAGGTTATTTGTGTGAATATAAGGGTAAGGGTTTCAATAGAGATATATGAAGAGAAAGGTGGCTTAAGAGGAGGGGCGGGAATAGAGCCATCTTGAGAACAAGCATTTTAGTAGGCCCCGGTGGGGGGGAGGGGTATATCCCAACTCACTTCACAATGAAATGGCTTCTATTCTGGCAGAAATCCCCAACACATAAGTTCATTCTATTTTGCTCATGAATTTCCATTAGATTCTAAGTTTAGTATTGGAATATTCTGGATAAATAGTCTTTGAATGCTAGATATTCAAGGGCTGCTGTGGGTAATAAGCGGTCTTTAGTTACTGGCCAACCTCAGAGATTGCCGTAATTTACGGAGGGAGTTCTCCTTTGTTGTGACGGGGGTATGCAGGAGATGCATGGAGGAATGGAGATATAGTATGTGCGGCGGTCCATGAGGCTTGTATTACGCTTCGCCCATCACTGATTTTTGAATTTTTTTTCCCCCGGTTAGTGTGGGATGGCGAAAGGGGTAGAGGTGTTCGTAGCTGGGTATTTCTTGCCTGTTTTCTGAGCTCCGGGTGGGTTTGCTGACAATGTCGGGGGGTTTGTTGGCTGGGTATATGCGTTGACGGGATACGCAGGCTGGTGTATCAAGTGCATCCGGATCGGGAGGGAATTCAGGGCACTTTTTGCGGTTTCTAAGGGATCGATAAAAAAGTTTTTGAGTTTTTGAGCTTTTGAGTTTTTGTAATATTTGTATCCTGATTTAGGGCTGCACCTGTTATCGTAATTTACTCCGTAAATATTCCCAACACCGTATGCCAGCCCACAGCCTCAGACATTTACAGAATCTGGCTTAACTAATCCACACTAGAAAAACGCCGCCCCTGACTTTTTTGATATTAGCAGGGTATTAGAAGGATATTTGGTAAGTTAGGGTTGGGGTTGTAGTTCAACGATTTTGGGACCTCCAGATGGCATATAGCGGAACCAGCATTGGAGTGTGATGGTCTGTGGGAGTAGCCGTTTGAGATCGCTTGACAGTAGTGAGAGCTACGGGAATGAGACAAACGTGCCGCTTAGGAGCCTGGGGAGGGCTTCTTCAAGTGTACCATATATTCCCACCCAATGTCTCCTCACGGCCGTACTGTACACTACCATCCACCACTGACTAGAAACACAAGACAAATACCAACTTAAAGAATAATAGGTAAGAAGATCAAGAACAACGTGAGAGGACAAAGTCTAACTAAAATTCCAAGGGGGGGAAGAAGGGAAAAAACAGAAAAGTTGATAAATAACAAATAGAGAGCGGAAACAAGGAAAACACCGTTATGAAAGTCCATCGACATCTAAAGCTACCGAGATATTGCTTACACCAATCCCTCACCCGACAAGTATTTACGAAACGAGAATATATCTGGTGACGAAGAAGAGGAAAAGATGTAAAAGAGAAAGGCGAAAAGGCAGATAAGAGAGGAGATAAGAAAAAAGCGGTTGGCGGCAAGCGAGAGGGGTGCTTGGGTGGTACTAGGGTGGGTGCTGGCATTTCTAGGAAGGTTCTGGGACTTGAGGAGACCGGGGGAAGGGGGCTGAGGCCGTGTGGATAGTTCGGTTGGGTGGTCGCTCTTAGCGGACATGGAAACAAAACCCTTGGAGTCCGATGCCACTTTACGCCCATTGTGGTCTGCCGGTGGGGGCGCAGACGGGTTATTGGGGTCCGATGTGCGGGCGCTAGAATTATTATCTCGGAATTGCACCTCGGCCACATACTCGGCGACGTTTCCGGCGGAGGGCAGAAGGGATGTCTGGCCACCGCGATCAGCTATATTAGAATTGGCATCGTCCCATTCCCGTAAGATCTTCGCAATTCAAGCCATCCAATGGGTCGGGCCTTGGGTGGGTCGACCCGGGTCGTTCATTGGGTTGGGTTGGGTTCGTTGGGTTGGGTACGGGATAGAGCTTCGTTGGGCTGGGTCGGGTTGACGTAGTCTGAACCCGGGTTACCCAACGAACCCATGTAATATCGTTAGCTTTGTTTAGAGTCTTTTTGCGCGCTGTGATTTCCATTACCATGGAAACTATAGTCTAAGCAAACGGAATTCTATAATGTATTAACTAGAAGTAGAATAGTGAAAGCGGGAGCTTCACTAATATGGGATAGTTGAATCGCAAGCTAGGCCCGAAAGTACTTTCTTATCTTGGATTATCACGGACTTCAATGGAGTTAACTTTGAACGCGTTGAATATATACTGAAAGATCTTGAAGCCAGGGGATACTACTCTTCAAGTTCCTCGTTCTCCAGCGAGGCCACTACCCAGATACGTTTCTTGCTTCAACTATATTACTCTCAATTACTTTTTACTTCCATCCTCTTCCACAAGTCATTTCTTTATTGGTTCCGCTCCTATACCAGAATACAATTTAATACTCATAATACATCATATTATTACATATCTCCTCACTTGTTTATTAATTTTGCTTAATGACCCAACGGGTTGGTTGGGTAACCCGGGTAAGGCCTCCTTGGGTTGGGTTGGGTGGGTTGAACCTTCGTTGGGTATGGGTTGGGTTGGGTCGGCCTTTTTTCGACCCGGGTCAACCCATTGGATGGCTTGCTCCAAAAGCATCTTTGCTACCCCCTCATTCCCGCACTCAGCTGCCCACGAGACTGGTGTTAGGCCATATTTGGTGTCGGCACGATTGGGATTGACGTCTTCTCGTTCCAAAAGTATCTTGATTACCCCCTCATGCTCCTTTTCACTCGCCCACAAGAGCGGCGTCCGGCCATATTCTGTGTCTGCCATTTCGGGGTTAACGTCTTCTCGTTCCAAAAGTGTCTTTACTACCCCCTCATGCCCCTTCTCCGCCGCCCACAAGAGTGGCGTCCTACCATATCCGGTGTCTGGCTGGTTGGGGTTGACGTCCTCTCGTTCCAAAAGCACCTTTGCTACCCTCTTATGCTCCTTTTCTGCCGCCCACGAGAATGGAGTCCTGCCAGATTTGGTATCTGCCTGATTCGGATTGAGGTCCTCTCGTTCCAGAAGCTTCTTTACTACCCCTAAATTCCCCTTGTGAGTCGCCCACAAGAGTGGCGTCCTGCCAAACTTTGTGTCTGCTAGGTTGGTATTGACGTCTTCTCGTTCCAAAAGCATCTTCACTGCCTCTGCATGCCCTCTTGTAACTGCCCATGTGAGAGCCGTGCTCCCGGTACAGTCGGCTGCATTAACGTCCCATTCCTTCATATCTAATACCGCTGCAGCTATCTCCACGATCCCGAGAAAGGCTACCCCGTGGAGTCCCGTAAATCCCATGGGCACTTCTTTCCGATGAAACCACCTGCCAAAATCATATTCCGACCATGGAGCAACAGTAGTTGAGCAGATATGTGCTCATCAAATCTATCGAGAAGCCTCAGTGCAAGTATTTTGATATTTTCCGTCATCCCCACTCTTGTGTGCTTCCACCAGGACAAAGAAGCATATTCCAGAAGGGGCATTGTTGAAGGAGCCGAGCGAAGAGTTGGCGAAAGATCCCGGACACATCCAAAATTGAGGTATGTCAAGCAAACCTCCGGAATTGCTGTGTGAGGACTATGGAATAGGGTTGGATCGCTAGAGAGATGCTCCTGCAGAGTAAAGTGCACCAGCCGGACAGTGGACGAAGATGCCTCGACCGTGACAAGTCCCAAACAAGATGCTACGAGTGTCCGTAATGCAGGAACGTTTTCCGGGTCCAGATCGGTAGATCCTATCTCCACTCCCAATGTATGGCAGAGCTCCTCGGCTCTTAATGGACGTTCCGAATATAACACTTGATCTCTTGATAGCTATTTAATTGTTTTTAACGTTTAGGGATGAAGACTCACTGAGAACCTTTGCCGAAAACATAATTGACATGGTCTTATGTTAGTTGGTTTGTGTTGAAAAACAGGAAATTCATCAGACCACACACCGTTGAACTTTAGAGCCCACATCAGTACCTTCAATCCGAGTACTGATTTATGTCCTTTTTGTGCCTTCAATCGTGATAGAGTTGCCGCGTAGGCATCGCTCAGTCCACCGCCTTGTGTCATCTCTTCCAGTTTCTTTCTTCTCTGGCGGGTTGTCACTTCTCCGAGAATAGCGTCGATATTTAGCGAAACCCGGAGGAATCTGCCCACAGTTGTTGGTAAGTATAAATTAATGATGGGGCGGGGGTGCCGAATGCTCCTACTCACATGTCTGATATCTTCTCCAGAATAACTCACAACATCCGCCCGTAAATCGTTGCTCATCGCCTCCGGCTCGGCATCCCTGTCTAACCTCATCTCTATATAATTTCGGATATCATCCCTGTTAGGGCTGATGGATATCACAACCGCCTTGGGGAAATATCTCCGAGCATCTTCCCCGACATGCGGCCTCCCGGTGAGGAATATTCTCACGGTAGGGGATTCTCGAACAATATCTCTCAGTGACTCGAAAAGCTCCGGCAAGCACTTCGGTAAACATTCATCTAAGGCATCAATGCAGATGAAAACTCGGGGCAGTGAAGCAATAACAGTCCTCAACATCCCCATCAGATCGGCAAGTCGCGGCCCTCTACCGCCAACCTCCTTTTTCGCTTTTTGAAATGCCTTCCGTAGATCCTTCGGGATTTCCCCCCTACTTACTAGCTGTTTCAGAATAGCTCCCACGACGTTGTTGATGGTCTGCTCTTGGTGGGAAAGGTAATCGCAGTAGAATGCCGCAACGGCAATATTCTCCTCCCCCGGCCAATCGCACAGGCTGTCGATCACTAAGGAACTAGTATTTCTCTCTGTCAGTGGTATTCGCCTCTTCTAAAGTATTTCGCCACTTACCTTAAATATGTCTTGCCCACTCCTGGATTCCCGGAGCAAAACAAGATAGCCTTATCGGCTCCATCCTCACTACCCCTCCACTCCCGAAACTCGCCTGTCTCCAAAAGCCAATCCCCAACACCGTCAAATCGGTCGGTTAGCACACCTTGGTGTCTCTTATTCGGTTCCAGTGGAGAGAGCCAATACATGATCTGTGCATCCTCGTCGGAAGTATAGGTGTTGGAGCTACCTGTTATGTTGCCCGAGTGGATATTGCCCTCACCGAACCTAACCGATAGTGTATGTGAAGTTTGATCCATGATATTCTATCTAAAATTTCGAATGTAGAAATGGTGTAGTGATTTGTAGAGGTATCAGCGAGTTTATAAAGAGTCTGTGACCAGAGCAGAAGAAAGCGGGGGTGATGGGGCTTGTTGTGGCACAATTGCTATCCAATGATTTCGCTTTGGGTCGAGGTGAATGAGGAATGGTAAATATGTCTCACAAAGATTTCTGCCAAGTGACTGTGCTCGAGTACAGTACTTGTATTCTCATCGTGTATTCGGAATGTGGTTCCTATAAAAATGCCGGAAGGTGTGTCAGAACTAAGTGAAATATCGAAGATATGATGGGTTTATACAAAGAGGACAATGTAGCCGATGGTAGTGGGAATAATGATCATTATGAAAATTGTGACAGCAATTGTGACGATAAGATGAGAGAAGGAAGGCGTTCATCCACCCTCAATGCTAAGAACTTCCTTCCTCGCGTCTTATACTAAGCTGCCCCTTGTAGGCCAATACTATATTTCAACAAGCAGCTATGGAATTCAGAGTTGTACCGCTAAGTAATAATTCTGAAGCCACACCTGCCTCCGCTAGCTGACCCCAACTACTCGCAATGTCGAGGCGTTTTTAAAAATGCAATAGCGGTAGTTTTTAAAACGCTTCGACATTGCGAGTATGTGTTGATATCCGGAGGCTTTCCGGTAAGTCGGGTTGCGCCATGTAGAGTTGTGCTCATAGGTGAAGGCCGGGAGCCTCAGGAACCGATTTCAGAGCAGCTGGGGGAGGACCGGGAAGAGGCGAAACCAGTAGAGAGGGGGTGTGTGTGAATTAAAACACGATAAAAGAGAAGAAGCTTGACCTAGTACGAGAATAAATGATGCAAGTAATGGTAACTACTGCTAGTCACGTTTGGTCATAGTGCTAAGACATAAATCTTTAATAATACCTGATTCCGAATACACCATGAAATTACAAGTACTTGTATATCTACTAGATTGCATTGCCTCGGTTTTTCTTAAATTCTTCCTACTAGGTCGGGAATTTTTCCTTTTACTAGAGGATCCAACTTGCGCATTAATGGGATAGCTTGCTCGCTCCCTGGCTCTTTCATCTATTCTTAGGGTTGTTTACTCACATGTTAGCTTATTTATTCCCTTGCTCCCACAGTCGCTTGCTTGCTTGCTTGTTATCCAGGCTGTTTGCTCCTTCACCGGGTCGTCTGCCTATTCCTACCCTCGCTCCTTTACTCGTTCACCCGCTCGTTCACCCCTAGACCCATTCATTCATTTTTTGGATGATTAACATTTGCGAGCGAAAGAGACAACTATAACCCTGCTACCCCACCACACTACCCAATGGAGACATCAACCCTATTGCCCAATCGTCATTTAGATATAGGCAGATCACGAACACAGCTGCCAACTAGCTGCATATACTCGCCCGGCCAAATTGAAGCCGGACACTTAAGGTGGCGATGGCCAGACAAAGTGTCCCTCTTCAATTGGGCCGCGTTAGCATAGTCTCCTACCGCAGGACGGCATCAATAGTGAGAGAAACCACGGGAAATCTACAGCCAGTTGTCCATGAAGAACTCATAGATTACATCCAAGTTTTTGTAATATTTCTATTATATCTTGTATTAGGGCTGCACCAATTATCGTACACTATAAATATTCCGAACATCGTAAACAAGCCCACGACGTCAGATATTTACAGAATCTTGCTCTACTAGCCCACATCAGAACAACGCCGCCCTCGCCCTTGTTGATACCAGAAGACCATTCGCCGGTATTAATTGTGATTCCAGTATGTTAGGGTTGTAGTTCAACCATTTGGGACATCTCGATGGCTTACAACAGAGCCAGTATTGGAGTATGATGGTCTATAAAGGGAAAATGCTTGGGACCAATTCACGGTAATGGGAGCTACGGGAATGAGACAAGCCAGCCACTTACGAGCCTATTCTAGGATTCAAGTGTACTATCCGCAAGTATTCCTACCTAATTGCTTCTTACTGGCGGCACTGCACATTACTATCCACCACTGTCTAGAAAACACAAGACCAACACTAGCTCAAAGAATAAAAAGTAGGAGGATTAAAAACAGCCTGAGAGGACTAAGTCTAGCTGGGGATCTAAGGGGCGGAGGCAAAGAAGAGAAAAAAGGCAAAAGTGGATAAATAGCGAATAGCAAGTGGAAACCAGGAAAACGCTGTTATGAAAGTATGAAAGTCTATCGATCGACATCTAAAGCTATCGAGATATTGCCTACACTAATCCCTCACCCGACAAGTATTTACGCAACGAGAATACGTCTGGTTACGAAGAAGAAAGGAAGTAAAGGAGAAAGGAGAAGAGGCAGACAAGAAAAGAGATGATAAAAAGCCCTAAAGTCCCAGCACCCTCCTAAGAATACTAGCCCCGAAAATAGCACCACTCAAGCAATTCTCTCATTTGCCGGAGACCGGGGTCGAGGGAAGGGGGTTGAGGCCGGCTGGATAGTTCGATTGAGAAGTCGCTACTAGTTAACCCAAGCGTCTAGTCCGTCCGTCTTTGGTCACGGATGGGACGGACTGTAGGACTGGAATGGATGCCCGGGACGGTTGCCTGGGACGGACTGCAGGACTGGGATGGATGACCGGTTGCCTTGGACGAGACTGCAGGTGTCTTAGGTTGCGCAATTCACCAAGCCAACCCTGGTAAAACAAATCAAATAGTGAAACCAGGAGGCACCTACAGGTGACGGCAGGTAACTACCGGTTACTCCGGAACCCTATAGCTAACTGCATGACGCTTTCTAGAATAGTACTGCCCCAAGACGGCCGGCGCCTATAGTCAACCCCTAAGACTGCCGTCTTTACGAAAGACGGACGCTAGTGCCCGGCATGCTAAAACAATCTGCCCGGGACGGACGGGACTACCGCCCCTCAGGGCCCTACCGTCCGCCCCGGACGCTTGGGAACACTGGTCGCTACTAGCGGAGATGGAAACAGAATTCTTGGAGTCTAATACCACTTCACGCCCATTACTGTCTGCCAATGGGGGTGTAGGCAAGCCATTGGAGTCTGGAATGTGAGCGCTAGAATCATTACCTTGGAATTGCATTTCGACGAGACACTCGTCCCCGTTTCCAGCAGACGGCGGAGGGGGTGTCTGGCCGCCGCGATCAGGCATATGAGAATTGGTATTTTCCCACTCCAGTATGACCTTCGCAGTTCCATCGTGGCCTTGGGAGAGAGCTAATGACAGTGGAGTTTGACCTTGGTTATCCGGCGTGGCGGTGCTGACATCTTTCCGTTCAAGAAGCATCTTTACTACCTCCTCATGCCCCTTCTTAGCCGCCCACAAGAGTGGCGTCCTTCTAGATTCGGTATCTGCCTGGTTGGGATTGACGTCCGCTCGTTTTAAGAACATCATTACTATCTCCTTATGCCCGGTCTCAGCCGCCCATGAGAGTGGTGTCCGGCCATATTTGGTGTCTGCCTGATCGGCATTGACGTCCTCTCGTCCCAGAAGCAGCTTTACTATCGCCGAATGCCCGTTCTCAGCTGCCAATGAGAGTGGCGTTGCGTCATATTCGGTGCCTGCTTGGTTGGGATTGACGTCATCTCGTTCCAAAAGCATCTTTAATACCCTCTCATGCCCCTTCTCAGCCGCCCACAAGAGTGGCGTCCTGCCAGATTTGGTGTCTCCTTGGTTGGGATCGACGTCCCCTCGTGCCAAAAGCATCTTTACTACCCCTTCATGCTTCTTCTCGGCTGCTAACATGAGTGGCGTTGTGCCAAATTCGGTGTCTGCATGGTTGGGATTGACGTCCTCTCGTTGTAAAAGTATCTTTACTACCTCCTTGTGCCCCCTCTGAGCCGCCCACGAGAGTGGCGTCCGGCCATATTCGGTATCTGCCTGGTTGGGATTGACGTCCTCTCGTTCCAGAAGCATCTTTACTATTCCTTCATGCCCCCTTCCAGCGGCCCACGAGAGTGGTGTTAGGCCATATTTGGAATCTGCCTGGCTGGGATTAACGTCTTCTCGTTCTAAAAGGATCTGTACAATCCCCTCATGCCCCTTCTCCGCTGCTAACAGGAGTGGCGTTGGGCTATATATGGTATCTGCCTGGTTGGGATTGACGTCCTCTCGTCGTAAAAGCATCTTTACTACTCCCTCATGCCCGTTCTCAGCCGCCCACGAGAGTGGCATCTGGCCATATTCAGTGTCTGCCCGGTTGGGATTGATGTCCTCTCGTTCCAAAAGCATCTTTACTACCCCATCATGCCCTTTCTGAATCGCCCACGAGAGTGGTGTTTGGCCATGTTTGCTGTCTGCCTGATCGGGATTGACGTCCCCTCGTCGTAAAAGCATCTTTACTGCTCCCTCATGCCCGTTCTCAGCCGCCCACGAGAGTGGCGTCCGGCCATATTCAGTGTCTGCTCGGTTGGGATTGACGTCCTCTCGCTCCAACAGCATCTTGGCTATCCTCTCATGCCCCTTCATAATCGCCCAAAAGAGTGGCGTCTTGCCAGATTTTGTGTCTGCTTGGTTGGGATTGATGTCCTCTCGTTCTAAAAGCACCTCTACTACCACCTCATACCCGTACTCAGCTGCCCACGTGAGCGGTGTCTTGCCATATTCAGTGTCCGCCTGGTTGGGATTGATGTCCTCTCGTTGCAAAAGCACCTTTACTACCCCCGAATGCCCGTTCACAGCCGCCCGCGAGAGTGGCGTGCGGTAATATTTGGTGTCTGCCTGGTTAGGATTGACGTCCTCTCGTTCCAAAAGCATCTTTACTACCTTCTCATGCCCTTTCTCCGCTGCCCACAGGAGCGCCGTCAAGCCAGATTCGGTGTCTGCCTGGTTGGGATTGACGCCCTCTCGTCCCAAAAGCATCTTTACTACCACCGAATGCCCTTTGCTAGCCGCCCACAAGAGTGGTGTCAGGCCATATTCAGTGTCTGCTTGATTGGGATTGGCGTCTCGTTCAAAAAGCATCTTTACTATCCCCTCATGCCCCATATCGGCCGCCTGCGAGAGTGGCGTTGTGCCATATTTGGTATCTGCTTGGTTGGGATTGACGTCATCTCGTTCCAAAAGCATCTTTACTACCCTATCATACCCTTTCTGAATCGCCCACGAGAGTGGCGTTTGGCTGTGTTTGCTGTCTGCCTGGTTGGGATCGATTTCCTCTCGCTCTAAAAGCATCTTTACCACGCCCGAATGTCCCCTCTCAGCTGCCCACAAGAGGGGCGTCCTGCCATATTCGGTGTCTGCCTGGCTGGGATCGAGGTCCTCTTGTTCCAAAAGCATCTTTGCTACCCCTTCATGTCCCGTTATAGCTGCCCATGTGAGAGCCGTGAATCCCGTACAGTCGGCTACATTAAAGTTCCATTCCCTCATATCCAATAGTGCTGTAGCTATCTCCACGATCCCTAGGAATGCTACCCCGTGGAGTCCTGTAAATCCCGTGGGGCCTAACGCCCCATAAAACCACAGGCCAAAGATCGTATCCCGAGCATGGAACAACAGTAGTTGAGCGGATATATGCTCATCAAATCTATCGAGAAGCCTCAGTGCAAGTATTTTGATATTTTCCGTCATCCCCCTTCTTGTATGCCTCCCCCAATAAACCGAAGCATATTCCAGAAGGGGCATTGCTGAGGGGACAAAGTGAAGAGTTGGCGAAAGATCCCGGACAGATTTAAAATTGAGGTATGTCAAGCAAACCTCGGCAATTACTGAATGAGGGCTATGAAATAGGGTCGGATCACTCGAGAGATACTCTTGCAGAGTAAAGTGCACTAGTCGGACAGTGTACGAAGGCGTTTCCACCGTGACAAGTCCCAGACAAGATGCTACGACTGTCCGTAATGCAGGAACGTTTTCCAGGTCTAGATCGGCAGATCCAATCTCTACTCCCAAGGCATGGCAGAGCTCCGCGGCTCGTAACGGCCGTTCCGAATACAGCATCCACATCAGGACCTTCAATCCGAGTACTGATTTATATCCCTTTTGTGCCTTTATTCGTGATAGAGTTGCCGTGTAAGCATCGCTCAGTCCATTTCCTTGCGTCATCTCCTCAAGTTTCTTTCTTCTCTGGCGAATTGTCACTTCTCCGAGAATAGCGTCGATGTTTAGCGAAACAAGGAGGAATCTACCCACGATCGTTGATAAGTATACATCAATGATGGGATAGGGGTGGCGAATGCCCCCACTCACATATCTGATATCTTTTCCAGAATAACTCTCACAATATCCGCCCGTAAATCATTGCTCATCGCCTCTGGCTCGGTGTCCCTATCCAACCTCATCTCCACATAATTCCGGATATCATCCAGATTAGGGCTGATGGGTATCACAACCGCCTTGGAGAAATATCTCTGAATATCTCCTACGATGTGGGGCCTCCCGGTGAGGAATATTCTTGTCCGGGGGGACTCCCGAAGAATATTTCTCAGTGACTCGAGAAGCTCTGGCAGTTGCCTGGGTAAGCATTCGTCCAATGCGTCGAGACAGATGAAAACCTGGGGTAGCCGAGCAATGGCGATTTTCAACATTCCCATGAGTTCACCAAGTCTCAGCCCTCTGCCACCGCATTCCTTCTGCCCTTTCTGAAACGCCTCCCGTAGATAATCCGGGATGCCCCCTCTGTCTACTAGCTGTTTCAGAACCGCTCCCATGATGTTGGTAGTTGTCTGTTCTTGCTGGGATAGGAAGTCGCAGTACAAGCCTGCAACCACGATATTTTCCTCCCCCGCCCGATCGTACAGGCTATCAACCACCAAGGAACTAGTATTTCTAGCTGTTAGTGGTATTCGCCCCTTCCAAGGAGTCTCGCCACTTACCTTAAATATGTCTTGCCCACTCCTGGATTCCCGGAGCAAAACAAGACTGCCTTATTGGCCTCATCCTCACTACCTCTCCACTCCCGAAACTCTCCCGTCTCCAAAAGCCACTCCCCGACACCTTCGAATCGGTCGGTTCGCACACCCTGGTGCCTCTTCTTCGGTTCTAGTGGAGAGAGCCAATGCATGATCTTTGCATCCTCGTCGGACGTATAGACCGTGTTAAAACTCCCTGTTATGTTACCAGAGTTGACATTGCCGTCACCAAAAGTGACCGATCGCATATGTGAAGTTTGATCCATGATATTCTATCCAAAACTTTGGTTGAATGCAGAAATGGTGTAGAGATCTGTAGAGGTATCAGGGAGGCTATGAACATTCCGTCACCAGAGCTGAAGAAAGAAAGCGGGGGCGATGTGGCTTGTTGTGGCATAATCGCTATCCAATTATTTCCCTCTATGTCAAGGTGGATGACTCAGAGTTGCAACTCCCCATCATGAAGAACCCGAACAACCTCGATTGCTCTTACAACAACAGCCCCACCTCTTGTGACACGTCACATTCCGGGGTCTGACCAATGAAGTTCCTTGCGGCCTATCTCACAATGGCTTCAAGTCTTTGACTCCATTACGATGGTTTCAATTTCATCTCTGAAATGATGATTCTTCATCCTTTCTTTGATTTCTAACTCGGTTGTCATCTTTGCTAACTGGTTTACTTTTGTATCCCGACTTGCTAGACATCTTTACGGTTTTCCTTCACCGTTCGAGTCCCGTTTTCGAGCCAATGTTGTATACGGCAGCGGAAAATTTGGAAAAATCTTGGTGCGGAGTTGTGGCGGTGGTGGCGTTGGGTTAGGGGCGCAAGGGTGGCGGAGGTGGCGCAGTTGGAGGAGGGAGGTGGCTCCGTCCGGCGTGGCGCAAGGGCCGAAGGCTGTGGCTGATGCTGTGGCTGACCCTAGTAAGGCAATGGGACCTCATGGATTGGATAGGAATGGAGTGACGCTGGCCCAGGCGCGTCTAAGAAAAAGAATTGGGGTGAACGGATTATATATTGGCGGTGTTGAAACGGGGGTGAGGTGAGAGACACGACCCATTGCAAGTGGCGTAACTCATGGTGCATCTCTGGGCGTGGTAGTGTGGGGTGAGGTTTTGGATGGGGTTTGGCCGGTGATATGGCTGGTCTGAGTGTTGTGGTTGGGGATTGGGAGGTGTTTTGAGCTGGGGAATTTTAGGGGGCGAGGGGTTGATTTTAACCGATGATGGCCTTGACGACATGCTTGTTTCTTTTGTCAATGGGAGTAAGTTTTGCGTTGATCCGACAAAGACGACCAACCGGAGTAACCGTAGTCACGAGTTGGCGAAGGGTGAGGAATCCTCGGGGAGTTAAGGTTGACACCAGATCTGGGGCGTTATTCCGTTTGAAGCCAGGAGCGATGGTTGGGAGTTAATTGTTTTTGTTAGTGGGGCATGTGGGAGGTGCTTTGTATTTTCTTGTGGGCATATAACTTGGAGGCTCAAGAGGCGGTTGACAAGAGCCGTATGGCCACCGTCGGGTTTCTGCTTCTGGTTTAGGTTTAGGCCGATGGCTAGGGGTACGGGTTGATTTGTGTCCTAGATTGAAAACGGATCCGAGAGCTTGGGTTGAAGGGGCCAGAGGAGAACATGGGCAGACAGACTTATTGCTACAGAAAGCCCTTTAGAGATTATTAGTTTGTAGAGTAGCTAGGCTAATATGACGAAAAGTTGTATAAAAAAAAAAAAAAAAA
>QOVD01009722.1:0-40512 GCA_003521225.1 Tuber microsphaerosporum | reverse complement strand
ATAGCCGCTCCATCCCACACCCTGCTCCCCCATACAAAAACACATTCCCACAGTCACCATGCAACCAGTATCTTACTGTAGATGCTCCAGTACTCGAGCACTCGAGCAGGGATTGCATAGACTATTGGCTATCACTGGCAGTTTCCCCCCTTCGGCATCGCCACTCTCCCCAACCTGTCTGCGCCACACATGCGCTTAACCGCCTCAAGCGCGACAAATGGTCAGGCAGCTCGTATCCGAGTGCCTTGCCTACCATGGCCCCCCCAAAGCGAAGCGAACCAATCCCAATCCCAAAGGACCCACCAATCTCAAAAAGCAAAATTCCGCCGAAAACAAATACCGGTATCGGTACCGGTACTCGCACGACAAATATGAAATCCGTGCGCTTATGGTCCCGACCTTTCTTACCCTCTCTTCATCAGAATTGCGATCAATCTTGTAATCCCTTACCCCCCCCGTACTCTCCACTCCCTTATTATGATAAGAGCACCGTTAAGGTACGGTAGGCAGACAGGCAGGTTGGGCATAAGGCGGTCAGCTAGGACAACGTTGCGATACTATCTGCCTGTTCCCGTCATTGATGATAATCATGATATGGGTAGAAACATGTAGGCAAGGGGTATCTATGCCCTAATCCCTCGCTCCTTTTTGCGAGCCAGCCTATCGTAGAGGGCTGTACGAGCACTCCACTGTTCTCGTACAGCACTTGTGCTGTCAAAATAACAATAAAAACATGGACTGAAGGAATGCCGGTATTTCCTATGCATGAATGCTCTTCGACCTCCCTTCTTCATACACTGCAGAACTAACAACCAGACAGAAAAGCGGAAAGGCAGTCCTTATTTGAGCTTGGTGTGTACAGCAGGAATGCAGTGGCAAGGTGGTCTGTCGGTCTGGTGGAGGACCTTCTTCCTCAACCAAGCAAGAAAAAAACGACACCAACTCACACCTCATTCGCCGCGCGGCCAACCTGCTTGCATACACTCACACCTCGATAACGAGAACCGAGAGCCCAAGTTTTTCTTTTCGTTATAGCGGGCGTCCAATATAGTCAGTTACGAATGGGCGGGGAAGCGATGGGGAATCTAGTTTTTGAGATGTATTTCGGGCATCAGTATTTAGTCATGATTGCCATCCAGAGGGCCGCTTCGTTCACGTACAGCTGTGAAGGTAGAAACAGTAAAGAGCCAGTTACCCAAGAGGCACATTACCTGAGCCCTCGAATACAGTTTCAGTTGCAGGAGCGCTGTATTATAGTATCATCATCCAATTTGAGAAAAGGTATAATAACCAAGAATTAGGAAGACCCCTATCGGTAGATACTCGTGCATATCTCACTAAAGCACAGTAGAGGGCGGTGGAGGGTCTTTCAGAACAAAATGCAGTCAAAATTTCGGCTTGGCATATCACGCTTTGCCAGACTTCCCCTAACAGGCAGAGCACTTTTCATTATAGCAGGTTGAATTTATATGGGTGCGGGGGTCACAGCCTAAAAATTATTCTCGAATTCGTCATAGAGAGCTCTTCTCTATATATGGTATTTCATTGCATCAGAGAATTTGTCTGGGGTCGAGCTAGCAAGCCATTAGTTCGCAATATGGGCCTCAAAAACCGACCCTCCTCAGAGCGAAAGCCAACAAACGCTCCACAACAGCGACCAATTTTTTTGAGAAACGAACTCCATAGAACAACTCAGAACTGGCTCTTCTTCAGTTCTACGAACCCCAAATTTCGAACGAGTGAGTGCTCACGTGGCCAGGTAGAAGCCAGTCGGTCACATAAGATGGCAATCCCATACAAAGTGTCCAACGGCATGCTAAGTGATTGTGTGACAGTAGCCGTATTTTCAAATACTTATTGCCAGACACAAGCACAGTGCAACTGTCTCAAACCGGGTCCCAGAAAATGCCAGAACCCAATCTCTGCAGTAATAAGAGAATCACAACAGCGGACTTTGAGAAAATAAAACCCACCCGATGTAGTCCTTCCTCGGGAGAACAGACGAGTCTGATAGGTTCTTATCACCAACTAGCTATACCCAGCTGGAGAAATTTACAGGAAAAAATTTCAGTGAGAACGAAACATGTGCTCAGATATTCGCAATGTGGGATACTAGCAAAACCGGCCTGATACTTGGCAAGTGGTGAAAACTTCAGGCGTTGAGGTTAGGCGAACCATTCGGCGTTTCACGGAGGACCCTGTTTAGGCACGTTGGGCCGTATTATTAAGCAACTCGAGGGAAACAACGAGTTCCAGTTTTGAGTTGCCCGGCGTAATAACGGCCAGCCGCAGAGAGTTCCATTAGCCGTGCCAAGGTTATGGTGAGGAGCTATGATAGATGGGGGAATGCAAAGGACTGTACAAGTAGTACTGGACACCTAAAACTGACACTCTTGCTCCCTCGAATTGCTTAGCAATACATGCAATACGAGAGCCTTGGCATAAACTTGGTTCCCCTGGCCGAAAATGTCCGGCTTGCAGCTCTCAATCAATACCCACTCAACAAAAGACCAGAGTCTACAAAATTGAAGAGGAGCTTATTCTGAGTAGCTCCATGGAGTTGTTGTTCCTGAGTCGTCGCGGCTGATCCACGCTCTGGGGAGGGTCGATTTCAGACGCCCAGCACCATACTCGGGCACCGTATTCCAACCTGCTCAATGCAGCTTCCCCGGTTGGCCCTCCGAGGGCAGCAAATCGAAGATGCAGCTACTTTACTGACTTTGCTTCATTTTATTTTTTCCTTTTCAGACCTAAGTTACATCTCACCTCTGCATTGCTTCGAATCACAGCAGAGCAGAGCACAACGCTAGCTGCTTGCCCACAGGAAGTTTTCTCTTATTTCATTTTTTTCCCTTCTGCCTTCCCTCGTTACCCCACAGTGGGCTGAAGGACTGAAGGGCTTATACTCGAGTAATGCGGAATCATGCAATATCGTAGGAATATCGCATGTAACAGACAAGACTACCCTGGTGGCACCCATGCTTGTATTTGCACTTGTAGCATCACTACCGATAGAACAAGGCAATGCATGTGAAGAGTCTGGGGGTGAGTGTCGAATTATAATCCCACAGTAAGAGAGGAGCTGAGAACGCGGGGACCCATGAACTGACAATTCATTGAAGAGAAAACATACAGACATTACAATCTTTACTCGTAGACTGTACCCTCCCTTCCCTTCCCTTCCTTAGAAAAAGAAAAAAAAACCCTCAAAATTTCCCTTGCCTTGTAGAGATCTGTGATATTGACCCAGCAAAGGCAAGTAAACAGTGGGAAAGACAAAGGGAAAGGAATCCAGGTCCCTCCAAATCAGGAAACCCCGTAATCTCCGGTGTATTCAATTAATAGATGGGTGAGCGAAAAAAGGGAGAAGGACCTTTTTCACAATCACAGTGGCGCAGATCACTTTCCCAATCCTTCGAAACCTCCCGGGCAAGTGTTTTATTTTATTTTCCCCTTCCGCCTTCGCTAGCAGGTACTCGGATAATAACTTACTGCAGGATCCAACCGAAGAGGGGGGAGGGAGGTAAGGAGAAGGGAAAAGGGTTTTGTGAATTGAATGAAAACGGCTTCACGGTACACCAAACCAACGCCCTAAATCTGCGATGCGCGTTTTGTCTATTGTGCGATCCCATCCACGGCACGGCCCGAGGGGGAAGGGGAGGGGCGGGGGTTTGTTGCAAAAGAGCAAAATGAAAAAAGTGTTTCACGCTTCTCACTGTTGTTACGAGGACTTGTATGGTGCTCCCCTGTATGATGGGATGCACAAAGGCTTTGTTTTAGGATTGGCGGTTCAATAGAGATGGCAATGATAATGTTATGAATTGCTTTTCTGGTGCCCCCCCCGCCCCGTCTCTTCTTTTTAGTTGGGCAGCTGGCAGAAACCGGTTGGTCGGTTGGTCAGCTAACAGGCCGGCTAGCCTCCTGGATGGCTAGCTAACTAAATGGCTAGCGTTGTTCCACTTCGCGATAGCTTCTGTGAAGGAGAGGCGCAGTGAAGGCCAAAAAAAACAGCATCACAAAGTGCGGTTCGCGATGGCCATCTGGAAACGTGTCAAGTTAGTTTGCTATATTAAATGCAATAATGCTAAGGAGAAGGATTTGCTCGCCCTCTTCCCTCTCCCTTTACTTTTCGTGTTCGGCACGCACGCGGTACCACTTACTGTAATTTGCACCCTCTCATCCGTCTCCAGTTCCACTATCACTATTCTTCGATCGACGAGCAAACGAAGCACGATAGAGCATGCAAGCTTGAGGCGCTAGCCTCTCCGCCAACATCGCAGCCCTAGTGTGTGTGGGGGGGGGTCCCTTTCCCCTCCTGCAATAGCCAGCACGAAGTCATGATCGCGCATTGGTGAAACCTAAGAAAATAAAGTGATGGTAAAGTGCCACATCTTTCTTTCTTTCTTTCTTTCCTCCCTTCAACCTGCAAAATTTCCAACCTCTTTCGCTTGGATTGGCATAGCTCCCTTATAGTTATATATAATAAAAGAGATTGAAGCCTTGCGATGAAATGCGATAAGTTACCGGTAATCAATAAAATAAAATAGGTAATAACGGGATCACAATCACCCATCCCATCCCGAGAACTGTTCATCAAAGGGATTTTTTTTTTTTTTAAAAAAAAAAAAAGCGAACCTCCTTCTATCCTAAACTCAACAGCCGACTTCTACCGCTCCCTTTATAGTTATATAATAAAAGAGATTGAAGCTCCCATCTGCCGAAAACATGATAATTTTGCTATGATAGTACCGCAAAGAAGGAACTATCAATATAGGAGGGAAAATAAATAAATAAATAAAATTTAATAAATAAAAAGCGCAAAGACCGGCTATGTTTAGTTTACCCTCACTCGTTCGCCCGCGCGACCGACCCGGCACTCTGGAGGAGTGTGAGGGTTACGGGCGGGGGTGCCTGAAGATGCTTTCTTTTTAATATCCGCCATGCTCCCTTATCCACCAGGCTGGAGTGTGAGTGGTGGAGCGGGACCTTGCCCCCTTCCCCCTACGAGTACCATACCCTAACCTTGCCGTTGCCTACCGGTGGGGTGGAATACTTACGCCATTTGTTTCACACACACCCGGGCCATTGCAGGAGAATCCCGGCCCGCCGAAGGATTCAATCTCGTTTATTATATAAAACTATAGGGGATGAAAGAGAGCCGGATGGAGGGGACACGGGCCGAGTAGGAGTATTAGGAGAAAATGTATGGGAGGAGAAATGAAGCGAAGTTATTATATGGAGGGGCTGAAATTGAAGTGCTGCACAGAAGCGGTATGGGTATGACACATATAACGATGATCGGAGAAGGCACATGGTCCGAAAGTCTTCAATCCAGCTGGGGAACATAGCAACTCACTGGACTACGAGACGAGTACAGTACCGGTACTCTTACCGTACGGCTCCGGGCTTGCTCTATGGAAATAATTTCCAATTGGACACCGCTCATAGTTTACATCTACGGCAGGCCGACGCAGTGCGTGCCTCAAATCCTCCAATCAGTCTCGGTGAACTTGGTGCTTCAATATCCTTCTTCAGTAGTCTATCGCAGTCCAAAGCACAGAAAATCACAGCGCAAGCAACCGACCGACGGCAACGGTAGGCTATCTTGCTGCAACCCTGCAGTGCTTGGGCATCCACCCTGATTCCCCAAGGGGTATTAGGCACGACTCCACAATTAAATGGAGCAAAGGGAGAATGGCAGAAAGGTATCTATTACGGTGCACAGGAAGGAAGGAGAATTTTTTTTTTTTTTTGAAAAACCACCCCCTTCATCATGTCGTAACGCACAGTACTAAACTTGACTTAGTCTCCTGTCCAGTCTTCACAGCATGCGATAGTGCAGTCCTTATTACTGTCGCGTACTAGTACGGCACGAGTACTTTACTCCTAAAGAGCGGGGCGATACCATACTGTTGTAGTCCATGACACTCGGCGACCGGTACGAAGTACGGGCGAAAAAGAAAGAAAGGAAAAAAACGCCATGTACTGTCCCGGATCAAGATCGATACTTGTATGAGGAGTTTCTAGTACTTTTACTACCGTACTCGTACAACACAACCGACAAAGCAGGCATCTTGCCTCACCTTGCACCATGTATTGTACGTTGGCCACGCTAATGATTCACAGAACAAGCCTAGTCTGTATTTCTCCCCTCTTTTTTTTTTTTTGTAAAAAAAAAAGGCTCTGCAGCCTCGTTCACCATGTATGTATGTATGAAGTCCATGATACGTATTCATACATTAATAGGAACCCCGCTATTGCACACGCCATTCTGTAACGGACTCGTGCTCCACCTTCAAGCAAGCAAGCAGCTTGCCGATAGCCAGCCAGCGTCCCCGATCCCCGAGCCCACGTTTTTTTCTTCTCAGCAAAGATAATAATAAGGGTAATAATAATAATAGTAGCGGTAGGGGTTATCGGAAACGAATTACGGTACGAAAAGAAAAGAGAGAGGTTGAGGAGGAAAAGGTTAGGTTATTAGAGGTTTTGCCTATTCAACGCTTCCAGCATTCCGCGGACTTGTGCTCGGGGAGTGGAGGTTTGTGTCTTTGGTTTGAAGACACTGATAGCGAGTGCCGTGCCGCGCGGGTACGGCGGGTGGCCAAAAGGTCTTGGTTGTTGGGTAAATTTGCACCGAAATCCGCCGTCCCAAAGGGGTTTTTAAACCAGGCTCCTGCGCTAAAGCCTGGGCAGAAAATTTTCCAAAAACTATCCAATTACCGGTTGGCATCCGTATGCGTGTAAAAACTATCCTCCTATGACCCCTCCCCCGTTGCGCCACAACTCGTCAAGGATTGGGACATTGTTATGAGGCGTTGCCGGGGCAATTATCTTGGTGTGTTTAAATTGATAATAGTGGTGACTTTTTAAGCGATGGCAAAACTTTTACAAGTTCGCTGGGCCTCCAATTGGTAATGGGCATGCTTCAAATTAATCATGAGAATATCATACACGTAAATAACTAAGTCTTTAAATAAAGAATTTAAAGATCTAGTTTTCGCTAGGCTACTATCAATTGAAGAAATTTCATGAAGTTTTCGCCCATTTTTGGTGTGAAACGGCTCAACCACCAAGTCTTTTTGCCCACCTGCTGTGCAGCACCAGCCGTAGATTGGCTTTACCACGCGGGAGAATTACATGTACTGTACTAGTACCGCAGACGGAGATATGGATGCAGCTGGTGATGTATCAGTACCAGTATTTCCCGACATCGATCTCAGAGAGCCTCCTGTCCTCCCTCACCCCAAGCCATCCCGAATCCTCCAATTCAATTCACCGCAATCATGCTCGAACGCCCCACCCTAATATGGCTGGCAGACTAAGTGAGTAACTGCCGTACCGTAGATTCTGAGGTGCACCACATGTTCACAATGATAACCACCGACGCTCCGACTCCCCCCTCCTTCTGCCCTGCTCGTGCTTTCCCTATAACCTTAAAAAGCAGTAAATTCCCATCGATTCATCCATGAATCTATACTCTACTCTACTTTGTCCACTTCCCGTGCCTGGCCTCACATTGCGCATCTCCACAAGCGTGCCTTAGCTTTCACATGTCGTACAAACGGTCCGGCTCCTGTCTACTCCGGTGTTGGTGTTTCCATTTCGGGGTTTGGGGACCAGGGCGGATAGATTAGATTAGATCATGAGATATCACTCGCTTTTTTAGTGTCTGATGTTTATTGTTTCTTTTTTCCTCACCGTTTTAATATGTTAGGTGATACAGCGGGGAGGGGGTTGGGGTTACCAATCTGATAGGATCCTGGGGGGAGGTGAGGTGAGGTGAGCGCCCCTGCGTATGTGTATGGATTAGAGGTACTGGAGCACAAGTGATTGCGAGGAATTCGTGCTGGGGTATTTTTGCCAGCGTGTTTTGAACGGCGACTTCGGTGGGGATGTCAATTGCGGGCGGGAGGGATCTCCCACATCCTCCCCCCTCGTTCTGCTCTATTATTTACCATTCCGCCCGAGTGATCAGTCTGACGTGTGGGTTTCAATATAATTTATATTGCTAAAGGACATCACCTATCCAGGTATTCGCCCCACGGCAGTACTATTCCGAGGTACGCCAGCTCAACCCGCCTAGCCCGCATCATACAAACATGTCGTAACCTCACCACAAGGCCTGAATGTCCGCCAGCACACGGCAATCTTCATAAAATAAAACAAAATAAAATAAAATAATAATAAAAAAACACAAACACAAACACAAACACCATCATCAATCATCACCAACTCATTCAACGAACCGGTCGTCAATATCAATCACCCAATCCATCCATCCAATTCAACAACCGACGAAATCCTTCAGCCAAACAATTTCCACCTGATCTCCGTCGTAAGTGTTTGCCCACACCAAACAAACTTCCTTTACCCCCATAAACCAGTCTGCAAATGCAACTCGTCGTTAGTCCGGCATCCCTAATCAGGAACCGAATAGCCAGCGCATTCTTCAATCCCTCGTCTAGTCCATGCCATCCATCACGGGCCTTAATATAGTAGAGCTTATGCCATCTTTCTGCACAATCAACACTTCACGTGAAATGTCTCGCAGGCGTCGTGGTTATCGGACTGTCACAGCCCCGACAAACCCTCATAGAAGGATTGCAAAACTCAATGCGTGAGTCCAAATGTTGTATGGGGGCCATACACGTCACCTGCACTGCGTGTCCTCGTTTGCAAAAATTGCAGTAATCGGCACATGCAGGTGTCAGATGTCTAGTAACAGGACGTCCGTCGGCAATCACTGTGACTTCATGCGTGAAAGGATTACCTGCGACAACTTGTTCGCCAGCCATGGAGGCATGTTGTTTCGAGATACCCAGGCCCAAGTATCGGTGATGAGTCGACCATTTCTTGTAGCCGGGTATATGTTTATCGGAGAACAATTTGTCGGGGCCAGGACGCAGCGCTCCATATCGTGGGCAGTCAGTCAAATGAAACCGGGCCAAATTGTCAGCACAATTATCATGATTCTGCGGGTCAATGCCGGACCTAATACGGAAAAGAACATAGAAGTCCATCTGGTCCAAACTGCACAAGTATCTAGGGGGGCGAGGTTTTTGTCCCTCATTCGCATACCAGGCAAGCCATTCCGATCTATATGTCTCTCTAGCAGCCATCATTTGTTCAGTGCCGAAGCAAATCCCATCATAAGGCGCCAGGTCAACAGGCTGTCTGACAGCGCCCTTGGCAACAATGTCCACCACCTTGTTACCGTGAATACCGACATGCCCAGGAATCCAACAGATCGTGACAGAGACAAAGGCATTCAGCGCATTCGTAAATCTGTTCAACAATTCGGCCAAGTCACCATCCGGCAACATATTCTCCAATATCATAACGGCTGGCAGGCAGTCCAGTAGTATTATAACATTCCGGAACATGCCTGCGTACAGCCTCAGCAGTCCCAAAACCGCGAACAGCTCACACTCTACTATACTCCACGAAGATGGAGCGGCCATCCCACATCTGCCAATCTCCGTCCTTTTTTCAAAACCAACCCAGGAAACCCCACAGCCCGTAGCGGTTTTCGAGCCATCGGTGTAGATCAACAACTCATCGGTCAGCACCCAGTCCCCATATCGGGTATCATGCCACCTATGAGCTAGTGCTTTGTCCGGCAATATGTCAAACTCAGGAACAAGGAAGCAAACCTTATTGGAAGTTATTCGATGTGGCTTAATAGAACCGTCATTCCAGTCATCCCGAATGGCACCAAACCACGGATTGTGTTCGCCATATTTGTAGTTGACCATCCTGGCGTAACAATGTCTTTGCAAGTATCGGCCCCTAAGGTTGACAGGGGGAATACCACATTCCGCGAGAAGTATATTGTTTGTGAGTTTGATTGGCGTCCTGAAAAGGCTACATAGTGCGTTGTTGACGTGGACCTGGATTTGTTTCACATACAATAGGTGATCGGTCATAAATTCCAGTCCGGAGTATACAGTAGGCAGATACACGGATTGTATCAAACGGTAGGTTCCCCAAGCGTCCAAGCCACCCATACCAAATCTCCTTTCCAGCGCCAAAATCCTCCACCGTACACCCAATCCCCGTTCCAACCAGTGACGCACATGAGTGGAAAAATTATTGAATATATTGAACCTAAATTCCAGAGCCCTCAGGTCCGCAACCGGCATCAATACATTACCCATAATCTTAAACCCGTCCGATGCACTTCCCGTGAAACCAATCCAATTAGTCTTAATAACGCTAACTTGAAAGCTCATTCCTCTCCCACGGGCAATAGTGTCACACACTGTAAACATCTCACCCATCGTAGAGCAGGCCATGTTATTCGAATTTGCAGCAACCAATATCAGTGCATCATCAACATAGAACTGAAGCATTGTATGTACAAAAGGACTGTGTCTCATGTGTGGTCTAACAACATCGGTCACATATGTGCAAAACAAAAACGGGTACAGCGGACACCCTTGCGGCACGCCTTTCGTAGTATAATACAACTTGCTTACACAGCCATTGAATCTGAATCTGACACTTCTAAATGTGGCCCATCTAAGAGCACAGCAAAGGCGTACATCTCCTAGCCATGAAAAAGTCACACATCATATTCAGATCAATATTGTCAAAACCACCTTCAACATCCATGCTCATCATCGTTCAGCACTTGTCGGCGTTGAACCATAAGAATTCATACACTGGGGCGATGGCATCATGGCATCGTCAACATTTCCTGGAACCAAATTGTGTGGGTTCCAGTTCGATAATCTTGGCGAGTCGGATCAAAACAATCCATTCAGCCACCTTTGCCATAATAGGCAGAAGATGGATGATGCGCCATGATTTAACTATATCGTATCGAGGTTTGTCTGCCTTTTGTATCAGTACCACTTCTACCGAGTGCCAATCCCAAATGTTGTAGTCCAAGCCGTGTTTCATCAATCATGTGAAAGTTTCTGGGGCATGTTGGTACCACATGCATAGAAACAGGTACCCTATGTCGTCTAATCCCGGGCTAGTGTTCGTGGGTGAAGCCCTAATAGTGGCTCCTAGTTCCTCAATGGGGCCCATGTCCAGTACCGGTGGGTCCCAGATGCCATCGTCACTAGGGTCAAGCTGAGCGGTGACAAGATCTGAAATATCCTCATGGCACGTAATTAGCGTAAGATCTATCACCTCTATCCATAGAGAGCAATGTGCGCTTCGCCTTCAACTGTCCGACAAGCTGAAATAAATCGACATCCGAAGCTTTCGAAATAACCGTGTTAATGTAGTGATGGTATTTATCTTTGAGCACGCATGGTAAACACGACAAACCAAGTTGTATGTCTCCCTCCCTTCGGGGCCATCAACACCTTTCTGGGCAGAGCGAACATCATGTCTCGTTTGGATCAGGTTAGCGTCCCAAAACAAGCAGCGGGAGTTTTGACATCAGGCCCTCGGCAGGTTATCAACCAACTGTTAAACTCTCATGCACAACTCATTATCCCCCAAACCTTCGAGTGCCTTTAAATCCACAGCCAACTGCCTGTAGTCTAGGTGTCGCCAGGCCGGTATTCATCTGGCCTGGTCAGGCGGTTCATCCACAATCAGCCTCATAAGCATGGTGTTGTGGTCCAAACCCGCCTTGCCAGAATATTGGACAGAGTGGTCGGTCCTCGTGATACATAGATCAATTGATAAAATCCCTTTAAATGTGGCAGAGTCTAGAATGCATATCAACATGCCATTTTCATCAATGTATCTCCTTGTCCAATTGCCAACAGCATTGGCTTTCGGAATAGCATTATACCATGAAGTATGCCCGGCATTGAAATCGCCCACAATGCCATCACAACCATCCCAGTGCGCTGCATAACCCAGCCATGCGTCTCTCTTGCAGTTCGGCGGGATATAAACTCCTCATAGCACACAAAGCGACCCCTGTACATATAATTAATTGACGTACCGTCAACCCCGTACGCCATGACCTGAAACAGGCCCCAAAACAAGAACAAACGTAAACCTCCATACCACTCCCTTCAACAAAGGAAAACAAATCACGCCAGTCATCATCATAGGCGACATGCCCACCATCCACTGCCATTAGTGGTTCACCTATAAACAAAACATCAACAAAGAAAAAACCATGCATTGCCAGGACTCTCTTTCGCCTGGCCCTCCCCACGTTGATATATAATGCGGATAATACATTGCCCGGACGAACTGGCCGTGGCGGGGATATTGGATGTGGAGGCAGACCTCCAGAGGATGCTCTTGGTGGCTGGAGCGGCGGCAGAGGAGAAGTCAACAAACTCGGCGAGTTCTTCAAGGGAGAGGTCGGGAGCTGGAGATCACTTCCTAAAAACACGCTTCTTGCCGGAGTAGGTCGGCATCTTCTCAGTAGCGGGGAAGGGAGATGCAGCTTTGTATACAGCAACAGCCTTACCCTTTCCTTTAGCATCCACAGCTGCCTCCTTCATGTTGACTGTAGTGGCCAAAGCTACATCACCCACCGGGATGGGTTGTCTGCGCCGGTTCTTTTTCTGGTGTTTCCGGTTCACTGAGCGATCAGTAACACCAGTCACAGCACCATCATCACCAACGATGGGCGAGCCACCAACAGGAGGGGGAATTATCCGGGGTCATCCGGGGGAAGGGGAGGAAGGGTATCAGGTGAAGTGTCCTGAAGATTTACACCGAAGGCAGAGCCGGACCCTGTGTTCACAACTCTCACCAGCACCACTGGGGCAATTCAATGCCTGGCACAGGTGGTATTGGGAGGCATTGTTGCCACAGCAAAGGCGACACCGGGGAGGAAACGAGCAGATGGTGGAAATGTGCCCCAACTGAAAACAGTTGTTGCACACTTTTGCCGGGGTGTGTTCAGTTCAAAGACGAATGACCCTATTGCCACGACAAAGGCACAGTTTGGTAGACCGGAGAGCGGCATCAACAGCAGCAGATCTCTCTAAAACGAAGCAAATCGAGCAAGAAGTAAGTCCCTGACTCTTCATTGCGTGAATCGAACCTAGAATGTCGGTTGACCAACACTAACTCTCCCCAGGTTAGACCGTTCCAAGTTAGTACGAAGACTGTCGTAAACCCGGTCATTTATCCAATCCTCCACTTTCTACAAGGAACCCCTACCAGTGTCAGCAAGAGCAACACCCACAACAAGAACTTTTACTCGCTGTGTATCGCAAGGAAAAGAAAAATCCAGGAGGCCAATGTCCCTCATTAGTCTACCATGGGCTTTTTCCAATAACCCACCAACTTCTTTGGCATAAGGCTCTGAAAGAGTCATAAAAATGCACCCGATATCGGCTCTCATTCTCGCCTCTTTAACGTAGGGGTGAGACCCTTTAATCTTCGCCACATTTGAAAAAACAGCATTCAAACGGGTGCGAATAGCTTCCGCAGAGCAGCCCTATGGGCGAGCAATAAACCGTCTTGTAACAAAGCGGATCGTGAGGTGCCTTTCACAAGCGGTGATTGGCGAGGGGGAAACAGAGGGGGGTGGACTGGCACGGGCAATAGATGGGGCCCTAGCCAGGGCAGGGGAAGGAGCGTGGGACTTCATGGGGGCGCGATAGGCAACCTCAACCTAGGATCTGGGAGCACAAGCGGCTGGCCCGGTGGTAACAGTGGGCCAGGTAGCAAAGGGGACAGGTGGGGGGCGCGAGCTGGGGCCACAGGAGCAGCTGCAACAGCATCAGCCATGGGAGCCTGTAGGCCAGTGCCGGAAACACTGGCCGTCCGACGTCGCTGTCTCTTTTGTTGGCTTCTCGATAGGTCGGGAGCATCAGTAACAGGGGAGGGGAAGGAGGGGGCACCAAATTCACGCTCGTCAGCTGTATCCTCCAAGTCCGATACTTGTTGGCGGAGCCTCTGACACATTCTTTCCAGTGCAATGATGTTTTTGGCCATAGCACTCACCGCATCCACATCTCGTTGTGTCCCTCTCCAAGCAGATGGATATTACGGGCAGTGTCCTCCAATAAAGAGTAAACTGTAGGGCCTTTGAAATGAAAGCGATGTGTCGGAATGTTCTTCATTGAGGAGTCAGAGGATTGGGACAGGGGGGGGAGGAGCGCCATTCAGCAATATTCTCCAACACGTCTATCATGTCATGTGAGACAGAGGATGCAGTGGGGGGGAGGGGGGCGAACGATGACGGAAGGGAAGATCCCGGAAATGTGTGCTGGCTATCACCCAAGCCAGACGCATTAGAATATCTACCAGCTCCGAAAGACATCGACACATCAATGATATCAGGGGACCGGGCAACCAAAGGAGGGAGGGTATGGGGGTGTGCCTCATTGGCACTAACAAATCAAACTCTGCGCCTCGAAATAGGCATGGGAGTAGCAACACCAACACGGGAGGAGTGAGGGGCAGGGGAGGAGCGAGCAAACCCACTACCACCAAACCTGTTCGGTGCATTATGCACATGATCAGTCGAAACAACAGAGGGGGGACGACACATCACCAGAGGAGTGATAGTCAGAATCGGAAGTGTTGTCTAAGCGGTAGCCCAGACCGTACAACCGCTGCTCGCTGGGAGACAGCGCAGTCAAAAAGGAGGAGGGAGGAGCAGAGCCGTCTCTGGACAACCCAACAATGAGGGTGGAGGGCGCAACAGGCACCAACCAGCCAGGTGAGCGTGTGGGGGAGGGAGTGGCTGGCGGAGCTAGCTTAGGCCAGGAGGGAGAAAGGACCATAGGATCCGAAGCGAGGTGGGGAGCAGAGTTTCCCGTGGAAACCAGCTGGGAGGAGGGAGTAGAGGAGGGAATGTAGGTCGAGGCCTGACCGTCGTTTCTATCACGGGCGTAAAGCCCCAGAGTCATATTGCAGTCAAAGTGGCACCCGGCTGAGCAACCCCCTGTCTGGAGAGCAGCATTGGCAGCTGCCTCCACAAGGGAGAAATCGTAAAAGCCCATACAGGCAACAAGTTGATGAACAAAGATGTCGTTGTTCAGAGAGAAGTGAGGACAACCATCAACATGACGGAATCTCATGGCAGCATAATCACCACCGGGAGCAGCATAAACATGGTGAGTGAGAGGGACAAGCCCACGCTCACCCAACATCTGGGGGGAGGATTGAGGAGAATTGGCCATCCTCAGGGCAAAAATGATTAAAGACTTTGTAAACTATCGTGAAGCGAATAGCCCCGCGTGATTGGCCAGACGGCAAAAGGGTGGGACTGGCAGGCATAGACTTGAGATGTTTACTGTATCAAACTATGGTCGCCACTTCGATTTTATCCATGTTTCTGGAAAAGGTACCGTAGAACAACAGCTCATGGTTTAGATCTCCAACGTCTCTGTCCTCTACCCACGGCAGTGTGATACCACCTTTTTCTTTTTTTCACCTACCCAGTCGGGCAATCAATCTATCGATCTATCAATCAATAAATCAATCCCTTACCTTGCCGAGAATCCCTCTTTCGCCTCAAACAATCTCCCTTGTAAAACGGCTTTCTCTCTGTCCAACAGGTATAATAACTCCTGTCATCACTTTGAGACCCCAAGTGGAGTGCTGACACCTCCGGTATCCCCCACTCCCCGGAGTTAGTCGCACCAAATTCGGAGGGCAAACACTAATCACTCTCAAGTTGCGTGGTGGAGCTCGGAGAATTTTGCGGACCTAGGGGATTATTGTTATTTTAGGTCAGCGTGTGGGCGCTTCCGCCAGGACTATTTTTCCTGATTCGCAAGTTGGGCATCCTGGACTTTAACCCTGGACGGCGTAGATGGCATGCGTGGTAAGCTCTCATACACAGGGGGATATGGCTTTTTGTCTGGGTCGAAGAGTGAGTGTAAATGTTCCGATAAGTCGTGACTAATAGGGGGACTAGGATTTCTGTGAGTGCTACCGTTTTGCCCTATTGACAAAGGGGATTGGTAGATGGAGAGAGGAAAGGTATAGTGAGTTTATCGATTTGAGTCCAAGTTTGGTTATGGGTATTGGTGATGCTGTTGATCGTGAAAGAAGGAGCTCATAGGCTAGCAAGGTCGGTGATCATGTGTGATCACTCGATTTCGGCTCATGAGGAGCTAGCTTTCAGGAATTGTTGTTTGACGGCGGGTTTCTGCGGTTAGCAGCTGGTGACAGTGGGGGTTGTGTGAATGTAGGACTGGGAATCCTTTGCTTTGTGGTTTAGGACTTGCGCGCTGCTTGCGCTACTTTTGGGCGGCGGGCATTGCATAAAACAACTGTCTGTGATGAAGAACATCGGGTCGAGAGCTTGTGAAAGAGAAGCCACAGAAGCGGTTTAAACCGACGCAG
Organism: Tuber microsphaerosporum; assembly: GCA_003521225.1. Classification (NCBI taxonomy): domain Eukaryota; kingdom Fungi; phylum Ascomycota; class Pezizomycetes; order Pezizales; family Tuberaceae; genus Tuber; species Tuber microsphaerosporum. The sequence goes on along the minus strand of QOVD01009722.1, from coordinate 24,273 downwards.
ACCTGCAAAATATGCAAGGAAAGGCGTGCAAATGTGAAAGTCTCTCTTTCATTGGTGTCGGAAAGCTTCAAAAAATGTATAAAGGGAGATGTTTATGAATAACCTCGTGCACGCCCCTATGTCAAGTCCAATTCTTTGCTATGGGAGTAAATTTATAGCACCATGCCCAAGCACTGTACCAACTTGGCTACACTTCACCGCATCGTTTATACCCGATATCTTCGGATCACGCGCTCAGACGAGAATACACCTAGCGATTTTTCTAAAAGACTGTGCAGAAGGGGATGAGTTTTGCACTCTCGAAATTACACTGCTTGCGAAATTCAATGCGACAACCAGGGCTGCGTGACGGTACTGTATGATCAATGCTGGACAGGACCGATTTCACTTCGCGCGATATCGCTTGATCTGGTGTGACTTCTTTACGCTACCGGTAGCACAATAACGCAACAGGGGTTAAGAATTGACCTATTGCGACATTCAGGAGCTCGCATAGTCTCTCGGGGAATCCCTTGTGCTGTGGAGTTTGGTGAAGCTTGTTGAGGCGGGCCTCGAGAGGATCATAAGATAATGTAATCCAGAGGCCCCGCTGGGTGGAAGGGCGTGCGGGTATTCAGTGAATTTCTTCTACTGAGGCGTCACCTTTTTGGGGATACCTGTTGATCTCCTATTCTGCCTGGCTCCTCCGTTCCTGCGCTCGCATCCTCTTTAGTATCATCCGTTATTGTTACCGTATTTCGTCATTTAGTCGGGCTGTAAGTGACTGTTTAAATGTCTCACGCTCACTCGCTAGCACCATTTAATCCGAAGTTACCTCTATCTCTCTCGTTATTTTCCACTTTCCCCGCCTTCAATTTCTTCGTGAAGTTTGGGCCACAAGCATCATCTGTCATGGCTCGGGGAGCCCTCCTTGCTCTGCGACTGAGAGTCGATTTTGATGGTTTCATGTCCCTCTCGAGGGAAGTGCGAAACAGGAAGATTGGCGGATTGTTAGTGTATTAAAGTACTGTTGAGGGGACGCACTCGTAGTTGATAAATTATGAGACTCTGTATTGTAGTAGCGGCTCACTAGCGAGTGTACGCTTCGTCCCGCCGGAGCACAAAGTATCTACGATTGTACAGGGGGAGGCGAACCGGGTATTGAGTTCCCGTTGGCAGTATTGGGGCATTGGTTCTCACTCGCTTGTGGGGGCTGTGATTGTGAGGGAGGGGAGCACATCCGCTTTGCGTTAAGTATCGATTTCTGTGGGATTAGAGCTGTTGAGGGTGGGTTTCTCCCAGTTCGTCGTATTATCATGGGCATACTGGAAATGGCAGGTGTATTAAGTGCACCAGCATGGCTAGCCTAGGGCCTACGGCACTATTAGTGTGATAAAAACAATAACTTATATACCGATACGGTGCCTTATACGTTCGACACAAGGCTGTCAAAAAATACGATCTAGCACAGGTAATACATACAGGAAACAATTCAATCCATCCAAAATCCAATAAACAAAAAAGATCTAAGCAACACACAACTCCCCGAGCGGGGGGCAGGTCCTAAAGCCTAAACCCCTCCTCCTCAACAACCCATTTCTTCCCATCCAACCTTTTTACAACCTCACACGCCCACCCTACAACAATTAGTCCCGGCGGCCGAGACCCTACTTCCTCAATCGCAAAACATATATTCTCAAGAGTGGATCTCACGATCCTCTGATCCGAGCAGCTTGCCCTCTCGATGACCGCGCAGGGCAGCTCCATCGGCCAACCATTCTTCTTCAAGTCACGCACCATGTCACCAAGCCTATGCAAAGCCATAAGGAATACCGTCGTTCTCGTATTGACATACTCCGGCATCTCCGGCGCAGCGCCCTTCCGGCCTGTGCCTGTGCAGATGAGTACCTGATCCGCGACCCCGCGATGGGTAGGCGGTATGCAGGCGAACAACGGCGCCGACAGCGAGGAAGTTATTCCCGGGAGAACAGTGGGGGTGTATCCATGACCTTTGAAGAATCCAAACTCTTCGGCGCCCCGGCCATAGATGTATGGATCTCCTTGCTTCAGTCGGACGACGTTTAAGCCTTTTTGGAGACCTTCAAGACCAAGCTTTAGGAACTCTTCTTGAGCTTTGTCGGCGTTGCCGGGGAACTTGCGAGCTATATGGACCACTGCGCGTCGCGGGACTAGGGCGAGGACGGGCTGGGGGACGAGTTTGTCTGCTAGGACTAGGTCGGCGGAAGATATGGCGTTCACCGAAGCGGTTGTTAGGAGATCTGGATGACCAGGGCCCGAGCCGACAAGTTGTATTCTTCCTCTATGCGGGAGAGAGTCTAAGGATGGTGGGACGTCTCTGAAATTGTTGGCGTTGATGTATGATTCTAGTATAGGCCCGATGTCGTCGTCTGTGAGCCCTGCTAACTTTTCTAGCGGCCAGTACTCGCAAATTTGCGAGAGCCAGCGTGTCCGCCGAGTTTTCGCTGCGTCCGCGTCTTCTGGTAGAACCAATGCGTTGAAGTTGCTCTTCTGATCCGTGCCATCTACATCTTCGTCGAAAATGTCCGTCTCTCCGTGATCCTCTTCCCACAGTCTTCGCCTGAGCTGGCCTAGACGGATGCAAGCTGCACCCATACCTGGTGGCAGTGTATTTGTGATTTCTCTCTTAATCCTATTAGAGAGTTTGCATCCATTGCCGGAGGTAGTTACTCCGACCTGTAGGGGCCCGTCGGAATAGGTTGATAGTAGTGTGAAGCTGCAGAGGTGTGGGGCATCAGCCACGTTAACGGGGATTCTCAGTCGCCGGCATTGATTAGATATGTAGGTGGCTATCCATATCATGTTAGTAATTCGCTCTTGCCCTCGAGTCCAGGACCGCATACATTGTGCACACTCAACTGGTATCGTAACAAACACTAAGTCAACAACCTGATCAACCTCCGTCCTCCCTAAGGTTGTCAAGTCTTCTGATCGAAACTCCCGTTGAATCCATTGAACCTCTCCAGTTTCGATCCGCTGCCGCAGCCCGTAATGTAAGGTTTCAGAGTCGGGTGCAATAAGTTTAACCTTCGCCCCGGCTTCTAAACTCTTAGCGCAGCGTGCTCCAGCAAGAGGGTTCGATCCGACAATTAAGTGAATCTGCCCTGAGCAGTCAAATGAGGTCAAAAGACTAGGAGAAGTAATTAATCCCGGCATTCTAGGGTGTGAGCTTTTCGATTCTGGGCGTTTACAGGGCATCCCGTCAAGTGGTATAAGTGACCTTTTATACTAATTTTGCTGGCGGAGAAAGTCTGCGGTACGGGAGTGGTAGTGTGGGGTATAATCGGTCTATTGGAGGGATGAAAAAAAATGGCGACATGAGGCTCTTTCAGGGTCCAGATCCCTTCGTCCGTTTTTTTCGAGCACTTGAATTGTAATATTATGATACCAGCACTGTAACCGCGTTGCCAGCCCATGCGGTGCAGAGAATAAGTGGCGAAACAAGCCCAAAATCCCCAAAATCCCAACAGATCCTCTTCAAAGAGTTATTGACCAGATCATAGCCAACATTTATCGTTAGGTTTTCGTGCTGGAGCCTCCGCCTTTTGTGTAGTATACTAGGTAAATTTAATCGAGCACTTTGGAACTGGACTGCACTTCGTGTGTGAAATCCAGGAGAAGGTAGAGTCTGAGGGTAAGGTTTGGTTGTCCTTTGCCATTTGTCCCTATCCCGATTGGTTTTGGTTGGCAGCATATTATCAGTATCAGAGCCCCGCGGAGACTGAGCCCGCGGGAGTAGATTGTTCCTGGATAGGGACTACCATACTCGAGTACCGGTACGGTACTGTACTGTACGAATACCCGAAATGCCGCTAGCAGTCAAATGGGGTGTGACTAGGTGAGCGAGTTCCCCCTAGGGTTAGATTCCGGCCGTAATTTGCCACAAGATGCTTTTTTCGGGGGAGAGAGTTTCCTGAAGAGGTTTACTCTAGCCCTAGCGTGATTTCGGGTTTGCCCAAATTTTGCGGTACTCGAGTAGGCTTGGAGGATGGAATCAAATCACAGATAGGAGATGTCTTCGGGAATTGCAAACTGTTGGGCTAGTTAGTGAGATGTAGTAGGCCGATATTTTACCGTGTCAGGAAAACACTAATCCTTCTCAGGAGCTTAGTGACTCAGAACCCGGAGATCGCAGGGTGGATTTCAAGAGTTTTTACGGTACGGTGCCGGACAATGCCAATCACCACCAAACAACGTTGAAAAACGACCACCCTCGCACCAACGACAGCGACACCAAACATCAAGATATTGCTTAATGCTTCTGTAAATGAATAGATAAGTAGCTTAGGAAGAGAATTACAGAAGGAATAAATAATAAACACAAGAATAAAGGGTGGGGGGCACTTTGAAAGTGGAGATATTTGTATGGCAGGGGGGAGAATTAACCGAGGGGTTTGGGAGAAATATTTGCCAAGAGGCAAAAACTGAGTGATATCTCATGAATCCGTGAAAGTGAGACAAGCAGTAAGTGAGACAAAATAACACGAAGCTTGATTGAGATTCAGGCGCGTTGCCTTCAGATCTCATACTCCTATTCCTATGATCAATAATTCGCAATTCGTCCGAGATGCCTACTAGTAATAAACGAAAAAAGCAGCTTGCAAATGCTCAAGAGTTGAAGCACTTACGTAGTGTGAATCATAAGGGACGGGAAGTCTACGCAGGAGAGAGTAGTTCATGGCCGTCAATTTCATATGGGTACTCAGACTCTGTATCGGAATCTGATAATAGCTCAGAAAGCGATAATTCAGCGGCATCAAGTGAAGAAGAAGATAATAGGCTGGACAGTGAGTTGGAGATATATCTGAAGTGGAAAAGAGGAGTGGAAAGGCATTTTGAGGGGCGGGTATGGTTCTGGTTCACGGTCATCCGAGCGGAATCAATGAGATCACCTTAAGGATTTGGGAAAAGCGGCAAGGGGATCGTACAATATTGCCACTTTGTGGAAACGACAGGAAGAGTTACACTGAAAACATTCAGCTGGGGCTTTATCACAAGGTATTTACAAGACTCATACTAATGGAAAGATAGGGGAGAAGCTAATTGCTATTCAGAAGTAATCTCAGAACATTATCAGTCTGGAAATCAGCAGCAGACACTACCTCTTTCTGATGTTCCTCCGGGTGGTGTTCTAAGCCTTACAAGACATGAGATGCAACAAAAGGAGCGGTCAATTGCTTTAGATAGGTTAGCATACTTGCTGCGAAGAAAATGTGATCAGGTAGTGAGATTTGGGGCTGGTGGTCTGAAGGGACATCTTTTAAAAGATATGAAATGGTAAACGCATTTCATTGTTAACAAAAGAAAAGCCCTGAGAGGAGGAGGAAAGATACTGCTCTTGCAGTAGTGAATAGCTTTGGACGAGGAGACCATACAGCGAGATGAATTATCAGATGGAAAGGTGAATGGACAATCAATTCCACAATTCCAACTGCAGAAGACTATAGAAGAAGCGTGAAAAAGCGTTGGGTATTGGAATCTCTGTTTTTTAATGAGGAGCTACAGTTATTAATACGAGACTATATATCCTGAAGCAAGGATGGTAAGTGCTCTGCTTTTACTATTTACATAGTGGAACAATCATAAATCTGAGCAAATTCTTATGAATATAATTAGGAATCACATCATGCAAACTAACAAAAGTTATACTCGACTTTCTTTCCAACAATATGACTCTTGGATTACCATATATACAAAGTGTAGACGAAACCCCAGTATCACTACCAAGGGAAGAAGCTTTTCAAGCTGGCCTGAATGATTGTATCGATCATGCTGCTGAAGGCCCAGCTGACATACCAAATATTCTGGGAATCTTTTCAGGCCTAGGGTTAGAAAATGATCATCCGAATGGTTCACTTCAAAGGCGCCAAGGTGTTGTAGCAAGGGCAGTACGGCGCTGGCTAACACGATGGGAATTTAATTGGTGGGATATTAAAAAAGATATATATACAAATGGGCATGAGAGGGATGATGTACGAGCATACAGGAAGCAAGTTTTACTTCTCTTAGAAGCTTACTGGCCTCGGGTGGTAGAGTTTAATGATGACAAGGGAATGATTGACAAAAGCTACAAAGATGGAGTGGAAGTGGATGCCTTAGATCCTTTGAACTGACCTCTCATCTTGATTACCCATGACGAATCCATTTTTCAGTCAAATGATGGTCGACATCAAGCGTGAGTTCACAAAGATCACGACTTTATCTGGCGAAAGGGAAGAGGCCAGGGGATAATGGTTTCCGACTTCCTTCTCCCATGGTCTCGCTTGAGTACCTAGTCCCTTTTATCGGAGAGGAGAGAGGAGTTAAAATTGCCCGAGTATGCTAGTGTTTTGTTTGAATGTCGAAGAGAGGCAGGGCATTGGGAAGGTAAAGATTTGGTAAAGCATTTAACTGAGATTGCAATACCTATGGCAGAAGCAGTCTATCCTGGCCACCAGTTTTTATTCCTATTTGACAATTCATCTAATCATAGGCTATTTGTTGGTGATGCTTTAAGAGCATCAAACATGAATCTCACCTCCAGTGGTGAGCAGTTATTTTTACGAAATAGGTACTTTACTGGACGAGATAGTACTAAAAGATATATACAATCTATGTGGTATAGAATAGCTGGTGAAGGCTCAGGGATCAATATTGTGGAAGGGAACACCAGCGAGAATGGGGCTAGGAGAGGATTGAAGGAACATGGGCAGGGGAATCTTGAAGCGGAAGAAATGGAGGGAGAGAAGCGAGTGCAAAATGGGCTTCAAAGAGTACTTGAGGAGAGAGTGCTATGGCCAGAAAGTGGGCTGCGCCTTGAGTGCTCAAAGAACCTTTGTGCTAGATGTGTGCCGGTTAAAAACTGTCGCATATGCAAAAGTGGACAGAAATGTGATGAGTGCAGGAAGAAGAAAATCTGCTCTGGTCCCTGCTCTCGTCGAAGAAAGTGTGACAAGTGTGAGCGTCGACGCACTTGTGAAAATTGCACTACACGGAAAAAATGCACTCATTGCACTGAGTATGGAAGTTGTAGGAATTGTCATACCTGTGCCAATATGCCTCCCAGTTGTACTTCTCAAGGTAGATTGACTTGAAATTTACCTACTCTTGCTTTATATTCTTGTGAACTATTATGGTTGGCTAATTAAAATTGTATTTTCTAGAATGTTGTGCTTGACAACTTATGAGTAACCAGCCTGACTTTAAAGCACAAGTTGGACTACTTACAGAAGTTATTGAAAGCCGACACCATCGAGTTCAATTCTTTCCACCCTTTCATTGCGAGTTAAATTGGATTGAGTGCTACTGGGGGGCCGCCAAGCGTTATACCAGAGACAATTGTGAATGTACAATTGACGGACTACGACAAACTCTCCCTGCCGCTCTTTCCTCCATCCCGAACTCTACAATACATGCTTTTTATCACAAGTGCTTGCGGTGCATTCAAGCCTACCGTGACAAGATCGATTTCGCCACCCCTGAGCACGAGCAATATCTAAAGACATATAAATCACATCGGCGTGTCTACTTCTTAATGAATGATATGTAGCTATTAGTTTGTTTATAGTACTGTTTTTTCTTTTTTTCTTCTCCTTTGTCTTTCTTTAATACCTCATATTTAATCTATACTTTGTGGCACTTAAGCCAAAGGTACACCGATATCCCGCCATCATCATTTATCACTCGGTCTCTTGGCAGCTTACTAAACATTTCAGCGAATTAACACAGGTGTCGATTGGCAGTGTCCGGCACTCTACCGGTACGGTACTAAAAACCTTATTTTCGGTGATAAGAAAATTTTGGTCTAGCTGTAGTGAGCCTTATCAGATCCACGCGACTGTTTTTTTACCCATCTGTGCACCTTTTTGTGTCGAACTGGGTTTCTTTTGGACTCTTTCTGGTATGATATTACTTCTGCCCCTCGATGCCCCTCCCCCGCTTTTTTCTTACTCACTGCCGCCCACACGTCATACCCCCTTTTTCCTTCTTGAGGACCCCCATTCCCATTTCTCTCCTTCGCTGTTCCCTGTGGATACCATTTTCTAGTAGAGAAAGTACCGGTACTTTGACCTTTGACAAGAAAGCTTTCCTTCAAGCTCTAAAAACGCCTCCTATCATGACTGCTACTACTAAAACCGGAGACCCGCTTGATCGTGGAACTCTCGACACACTCCTTCGCAGGAGGCTCTTCTATACTCCCGCTTTCGAGATTTATGGTGGTGTGTCTGGTCTCTACGACTACGGCCCACCTGGATGTTCCCTTCAGGCCAATATTATAGCTGCGTGGAGGCATCACTTTGTTTCCAAAGAGGCTATGTTGGAGGTAGACTGTACTACGCTGACTCCATATGCCGTTTTAAAGACCTCTGGTCATGTCGATAAGTTTGCGGATTGGATGTGCAAAGACCCAAAAACTGGAGAGATTTTCAGGGCTGACCACACCATCAAGGAAATTCTGGAGGCTCGGCTTAAAGGTGACAAGCAAGCAAGAGGGGCAAAGATTGTTGAGGAAGAGGGTGCCGATAAGAAAAATCGAAAGGGGAAGTTGACGGGTGTCCGGGCTATCAAGCTTGATGACAAAGTTGCCCAGGAATACCAAGAAATACTGGCAAAGGTTGGTGGCCACGAACTCATACACTAAAGTGACTATACCTGACTGTTATTCTTACCGATGATTAGATTGATGGCTACAGCGGCGAGGAGCTTGGGAAACTTATTGTCGACCATGGAATTACTAGCCCTACCACTGGTAATCCGCTTGAGCCGCCGGTTTCTTTTAACTTGATGTTTCCGACCTCGTTTGGCCTCGCCGGTCATCCTGGGTAATATTTGTTTATATTTGTTTCTGGTTATGAGTCATGTCTAACAACTCGTAGATTTCTCCGTCCGGAGACCGCCCAGGGTCAAGTTTTGTCATTCAACAAGTTATATGAGTTCAACAACCACCGCATGCCTTTTGCTTCGGCCTCCATAGGAAAGTCATTTCGTAATGAGATTTCTCCGCGCTCAGGACTCCTCCGTGTCCGTGAGTTTCTCATGGCCGAGATTGAGCATTTTGTCGACCCGCTTGATAAAAGGCATGCTCGATTCCCTGAGGTTGCAGATAAGGTCTCACTCAAATTCCTTCCACGCGCTATACAGGCAGAGGGCAAGACAACTACTGTTGAAAAGACTATTGGTGAAGCTGTCGAAGAAGGGATGGTGGATAATGAAACCTTGGGTTATTTCCTGGCCAGAATTCACCTTTTCCTGAAGGAGCTTGGTGTAGATCAGGAGAAGGTTCGCTTTAGACAGCATATGCCTAATGAGATGGCTCATTACGCTACGGATTGTTGGGATGTCGAATTGTTTACGTCTTATGGATGGATCGAATGCGTGGGCTGTGCGGATAGATCGGCCTACGATCTTACAGCTCACTCTGATAACACTGGTGGGCGGCTTGTAGTCAGAGAACCCCTCAAGTCACCAAAGGTCTGGAATGAATGGGATATGGACGTTGATAAGAAGTGGCTTGGTCCTAAATTTCGAAAGGATGCTAAGAAGATAGAGGATGCTGTTGCAAGAATTTCACAGGAGGATCGTGAGAAGCTTGCCACTCTTCAAGAAGCCGGTGGAAAGGTATTTGTTGAAGTTGAAGGTCTTGGCTCAGTAGAGCTAGAGAAGGTTACGATTGCGAAGAACAAGAAGAGCGTTCACGGTAAATTCCCCACATCGGCAATTCTATGTTATTGATTTTACTAATTGCTTTAGTCCGGGAATACATTCCCGGTATTATCGAGCCATCTTTCGGTATTGGCCGTATTTTCTACTGTCTGATTGAGCATATCTACTGGTCTCGCCCCGGCGATGAAGCTCGTGGTGTTTTGTCTTTCCCTCCAAACCTTGCACCACACACAGTCACCATCGTCCCTCTCTCTAGTGATCCATGCTTCGCTTCTACTGTCACTGCACTCTTCGCTAAGTTTCTCCGGGCTGGATTTCGAACTAGCATAGATGACTCTTCCGCGAGCATCGGGAAGCGCTATGCTCGCAATGATGAGTTGGGGACTCCTTTCGGTGCTACAGTGGATTTCCAGTCCCTTAAGGACGGCACTATCACTTTGCGTGAGCGTGATGGGATGAAGCAGATTCGTGGAACCCACAATGAAGTAATTGAAATAGTTAGAGGGATCTTGGACGATGATAGTACTTTCGATGACGCATTGGCCAAGTTTGGAGAGTTCCAGGGGCAGGAATTTGATGAGTAGAGCCTAGCCTTTTCTCGTTTTCTTTTCTTCTTCGTGTAGGATAACCTACTTCAGCTTGTCAGTAAGCCAGTACTTGGTCCTTCAAAAATTCATGTCAATGAAAGTAAACTTACCAAACTGATTCACTCCACCCAATTTCCCGATGCAAAAATCTAACCCATCAAAGAGGCCGTCTCTAGCAAAAGGAAGAAGCTCATAAAAGAAAGGTGTGGGATCATGTAGATGAAAAAAGATAGCTTCCTACTGTTTGGCATTGCAATAGCCAGAGATTTTCAATACTGGAGGAGAAATATTGTCCGTGGAGAATACAAAATGCTTCAAGGGACTCAAGTGTTACAAGTTCAAAGGGAAAAAAACTTATCCGCACAGCCGCCCAACATTACCGGTATGTCATTTCTATCATGCTATGCCGAGCTGTATGCATTTTGCGGCGTTCTGAGCACTGCTCCAATCTTAAGTCCTAGAGTTTTTCTTATCCTGATTAGTGTAATAGACTAGTATTCCAGATTTTAATTTAGCCTGGAAAGTTTCAGCGGTTCAAGGGTTATATACTCGGATACCGTAAAAACTCGAATAAACGGACCATGTGCTAGGACGTTGGACTTGCCTCTCCTAGTAAGGTCTGTGTTTTTTTTCCTTTTTTTTTGGCTCGGGGGACGTGTTTTTTGGTGTGTTTTCCCCCCTTTTCCAGAGGAGGAAATTTCGGACGACATAGCACATGGTCCGTTTATTCGAGTTTTTACGGTACTCGAGTACTTGTCACAGGCAAGAAGTGACCGAAAACAGGGGTTCGGAAAATATATGGTAAAAAATCCGTGCGCGCCACAAACTTACCACTCGTATTTTCGGTCACTTCTGGCCTGTAACGAGTACCAATGTTAGTCCGTGAACATGGGTAAGGAGGGGGGTAAAGGAGGTTTATAAGGCCATATGCACATGCAGGGTATATGAATGGAAAAGAGAATAAATTCCGTGAACGCTTTAAAGACAATAATTGGTGAACTTTCATTTTTCAAGGTGCTAACTGGCTAAGCTCGAACATTTGGCTATCGAGCTTGCTGCTAATTACTACCCCCAGTGTTCAAGGATTTTGTCCCTACAAAGTCAACTTGATAAGTTGGAGAGAATCATCGGCAAACTATGAGCCTCAGGCGTTACCCGGCAACACCGCGGAGCCGCACCCCACCACCCCACCATACAAACATTATCTCCCTCAGGACATACCAAAATCTCCATTCATTCGCTCAGGCCCAATAAGGGAGGTTTTGATGCCACGGTCGTCACTGGAGCTGTTCTATTGCCAGAGCAACGGCGCCAACTATACCTAATTTGTCTAAGTGCTCTGTGGCTCAACTATGCACAGTCTTAAGAACAGTTCTTGAATACCGGTAAGACGGTCGTAACAGGCTTTTGTTTACGTTTTTGTTTACCAAATTTCAGTGTAATTGGCACTAACACTAGTGTAAAAGCTCCGATCCACACCCAGTTCTGAACTGTTCTTAGCAAAACCTCCAGTTTTCTGACCTGGTTGCAACTCACATACTACTACTCGCCACAAAATAAGCACAGTCCAAGCGACAACCGTCGTAGCAAAACCTCCCTAATGCCTCCGACTTTGAACCTCAATAGCCCTTCTAAAGACACTACCACCTCCCCCCACATCTTTACCATGTATTCCAAGACTTCACTCATATCTTTCCCTGGCCAGCAAATAGCTAACAAAGATCTCTCTCCTCCAGACGGCCTGCTACATCCGCAGGCTCACACAAAACCTTTCTTCGACTAACTCTTCACCGAACGGCTCTTTCAGCGCTTGGTGTCAAATCTGGCGAACTCTGCCAGATTTCTACTATTGGGGCTGGTGGGGGGAAAGTTTTCCCAGTCGTCGCTTGGCTGTCGTCTGATCCACATGTGCAGAGACATGTTGCGTTAATATCGGACAATGTAAAGATGCTGTTGGGGGTTGGGTACGATGATAGAGTGCTCGTCGAGAGGTATACCGGAAGGGTGGTTGATGCCGCAAAGGTTGCGGTGAGAGAGGGGGACGGGAGGTCTGCAGTGGAGGAGGGATGGAGATGGTATTTAGAACATATTTTTAGTGAGTGCTCGTGAAATGTGTACGGAAGGTAGATAGGACTGACGAAGGGGCTAGTCGAGTCAAAGTACATCTATGGTGGTTTGAGTATTCCGAGCACAGAGTATAAAGGTGCCAAAAGGCTTTTTCAAATAGAAACGGTCACCGGAGGAGGGGGTGCCTTGATTGAGGGTCAACCGGTTGTGTATAAAGCGACCTTATCCACAGTCGTCGAGCTGGCCAATCCCTCCTCCCCGCCCTCAAAAGCCGTCACTTTTCCTGCGCCTAAGTTAAAATCTTCAAAAGAACCTGCCCCGCAACCCGACTCTGCGATTATAGTACTCCCATCGAAAACCAACTTCTCGTCCATCGGTGGCCTCGCTCCACAAATCACGGCACTTAAGGCTCTCCTCCTCTCAACCCTCCACCATTCACACCATTTCACCAAACGCAACCTAACTCCACCGCGTGGGATCCTCCTTTATGGCCCTCCCGGCACCGGGAAGACTCTTCTCCTCAAGGCCATCGCATCTGAGATCTCAGCCCGATGCTACGTCTTGAACGGCAGTGTAGTAGGTAAGTACCTTGGGGAGAGCGAGGCTGCTATCCGTAAAGTCTTTGCGGAAGCCAGGAAAAATCAGCCGGCGGTGGTGCTCATGGATGAGGCGGATAGTATAGCGCCTAAAAGGGGTGAGGGTGACGGGAACGAAGGGAGAATTGTTTCTACAATATTGACAGAGATGGACGGAATGAGTTATGGGGATAGTGGAAGCGCTGAAGCAGTCAAGTTGGTGGTTGTAGCAGCGACGAGCCGGCCAAATGCTATCGACCAGGCACTCCGTCGACCGGGCAGATTTGACAGAGAGGTTGAAATTGGTATTCCGAACGTTGATTCTCGTAGGGAAATTCTTGAAATCCTCACCCGAGACATAGATTTCTCCAACGAGCAACCCAAGGAAGCCACGATCAAGACCCTAGCCGCCGGGACCCACGGTTTTGTTGGCGCAGACCTGGAAGCGGTTGTTCGCACGGCCTTCACCAGCGCTTTGAAGCGCCTGGAACAGGACGATCTCGATTTATCAACTCTCACCCTTAATGACACTCCAGAGACTCAGCCCCAACTCCTCATCTGCGAAGAAGACATAGACTCAGCACTAAAAGACGTCCGCCCAACCGCCATGCGTGAGATCTTCCTCGAACCTCCCAAGGTGCGTTGGTCCGATATCGGCGGCCAAGAGGAAGTCAAGCAGCGCCTGCGAGAAGCCGTCGAATGGCCATTAACCCACCCCGAGGTATTCTCCCGTCTGGGCGGCACTCCCAGAAAAGGTCTCCTACTCTACGGGCCACCCGGTTGCTCAAAGACCCTCACTGCGAAAGCACTAGCTACAGAAGCCGGGTTGAACTTTATGGCTGTCAAAGGCCCTGAGCTGTTCAATATGTATCTTGGCGAATCCGAGCGTGCGGTTAGGGAGGTGTTTAGGAAGGCCCGCGCTGCAAGTCCGAGTATTATCTTCTTTGACGAGATTGATGCACTGAGTGCTAGCCGTGATAGTGGTGGGAGAGAAGGCGGCGGTGGAGGTGGGGGAAAGACGAACGTGCTAACTACGCTGCTCAACGAAATGGATGGTATTGAGGATCTCAAGGGCGTGACCATTCTTGCTGCCACTAACCGTCCGGAAATTATTGCACGTTTCCCCTCTCGTGGATCAATTGATCTCAAGGTTAACCGATCTAGGACCCAGCGCTCCTCCGCCCCGGCCGTCTCGACACAATCCTCTACGTCGGGCCTCCAGACCTACCTGCCAGAAAGCAAATTCTCCAGATAAAGACCGGTAAAATGTCCATATCTACAGACGTCGACCTCGGCCGCCTCGCTGAAGCCACGGAAGGCTTCTCGGGCGCAGAAGTTGTCAATATCTGTGACGAGGCTATCCACTATGCTATGCGCGAGTCCTTCCTCATCGAAGCGGTTTATACTAGGCATTTCGAAGCGGCGCTGGAAAAGGCTGTTCCACAGATTACCACTGAGATGTGTGAGGCTTATGAGAGTTGGTCTGTGGGTGGGGTTAAGAAGATATAGTGATGTGCGGGTTGTTACAAATGCATACATGCATAGATCATCACTCGGGTGCTCCATCGTGTGGTATAATTATCGCGGAAAACATTGGACTATATAGCCATGGAGGGGTGGAGTAGAAATCCGGAGCGGTGTTGGAGCCACCTGTGAGAGAATAATAAAATACTGTGAACCAACAAACCAACTTGTGAAAAACCTATGTCTCCCCCCCGAAGGCAGTTTTGGACGGCCAAGTGGAGGGATGATGAAACTGGGCACATCCCGATACGCAGACAGGTGGAGAGATAGACAGAAATGGCAAGAACGACGACACGCCTGCCAAAAAATCGATGTAAAGAAATCGTATCAGAAAAACGAGGGAAAGGGGAGGGTAAGTAGGTATGGAAGGGGAAATAAGTTTAGGAAAATTGGCACCAAACCGAGAGAAGTGGAGGAGAGAAAACAAGCGGAAGGAAGAAAGAGAAGAGAAGAACCCCTTGAAGAAGAGAAAGCAGAATAATATACAGTCTCAAAACCCCTCAAAGTAAAGCAGAGCAAGGCAAGGCAATGCGATACACCTGTCCAACCGTTTCCCGATATTTGAAACCCTTTTCCCGATCTTCCGTTGATTGATACCCCCACGGCAGAAAACTTGCAATACCAATCCATGTTGAACACCGACCAACTCGTGATATTTACGTTTGCCCCTTTTCTACTCCTAATTGATTCCCAACCGAAAATTTTCGCCTAGATAGTATCTTTCCTTTTCCCTCCCGCTTTGTGATCCCGTTCATTAAAAGAAAGGCAACCCCCCATCGTACAATGACTTTTGGTTTGCTGTGGCTTCGTCTAATAATTAATTATAAGTGAAGAAGAAGGGCTGGTGTATCCCGCCCTAAGCTAATGGCCATTGACGGCGCTATTCCAGCACTCGAGAAGCTGGGATTGGTTAGTAAAGAGATTTATGAACATACGTTCGTGCGGGGGTGAGGGGGGGGAGGGATTAACCTTATCACTAACAATTCCCTGGCCTACCAAGTATCTTCCTAACCGTTCTACAACTTCAAGTTGCTCTTCGGGAGAGAGGCTTGTGATTGCGGTCTCGAGGATACCACCGACGCTCGCACGTTGATTTACAGCGATGAAGGATTGATAGTACATGTAAGAGAAGAAGCCCATGATAAACTGACAATCCATTCGATCTGAGAAAGCCGTTAGACATGGCTTGATAATATGGAGGGAGTATAATAACCAGTGATGCCACCGTGACCCGGAACAAGGTCTCCGAAATCTTTAATCTTAAAGGTCCTCTTGAGCCCACTAGCAAAAAAGCCTCCAAAAGGTGCGATCAATGAAGCAAAAGTAGCCATCGCAAGGATATGGAATTGCATAGGCTGAACCTTTACAGTTGTGCCAAGGACTGGCTGCAGGAAAAACAGAAGCTGATACTCATGTTTGAGGAAAACTGGGTTGGGATCACATTCAAGTCCAGTGAACGCATTAGACCCGAGATCCTATTAGTTAAGACAACCCCACATTAGTAACGCTACTAAGACCGGTACATGGATTAAATTGAGGGGGAACCAAGAAATGTTAAAAGTGGATCAGGCATGCCATGGCTCTGCAGTGCGCCTCTTGGAGGCGCTCAGAAGTCTAACGTCTATACAAGAAAAGGCATCTCATCATATCACCAGCTCCACGCGCCGAGGGTTTGATAGGCGGGATGTTGGGTCGCTCAGAGATATGTTTTGGGGTCAAATTAGGAGATTTGGTGGAGTTTCTCACCTTGACTGGACAGATAAAGTACTTGTATCGCATCAGGATGTTTGTCATCGCTAACCCGAAGAAAACAGTGCAGACCCAGGCACCGACAAAACCCTCTACCGTCTTTTTTGGGGAGATCTTGATGAGTTGGGTGCGCCCAAATGTGATTCCGCAGATGTAGGCAAATATATCATTGGTGATTACTAGGGACACTGGGAGGAAGAACCAAATCATTCCCTCGAAAATATTGTTCATGATGAAGTGCGCTTGAACCACAACTAGATATAGAGCCATGTGAGTCCATGCGAACTGCGTAAACTGGAATCTGTAGTGTCCCTTCTTGAGAGAGGCAACAAAGAAGACAAATCCTATATCCATGTTCAGAATGATGATATCAACAGGAGAAGGGAGAAGTAACACCTATTATGTAGAGCACGAAGCTGATGAATCTGTGATGGGTTGCAAAGGGTAGTAGAAATGCATCAACCACGACAATATGTTTGAAGTAGTAAATTACACTCTCGCCGTACAAAAAGTACATGGTGGCAGCCAGGAAGTACCAATTTAAACTCTTGGTGAATTGCAGCTTCTTTTCACGCGAAGGCACATTTGCGATAGCAATAACTTCCTTGAATGTTATTACCTGAACAGCCGTAACTAGAATCACCAGATAGATGTGACCCGCAGCCATGGCGGCGAAAAAAAGTGCTATCATTAAGAGCGTCCATATCGTCCTTGTTATGAAGGTTTGCTTCTTCTTCTCATACTCCGAAAGCGTAGGAGGTTCTTCCTGAATTCGTTCCACACGTGTTAGCGGCAGTATTCGTTCCAGTGGAAGAGCCATTAACAGATCGGTCTAATGATCAATTAATCAGTCCCAGTGCGACGAACCTGTATTACAGGAGATCTATATGATGAATCTGTTCCATCTCCGTGAAGAGCTAATCGTGTGGTAACACCATCTTCACTCGAAAAGCTACTCCGCCTTGCGCTTGAGTCGTTGGATGTACTGAGTTGTGAGCGGTGGGCGAATTTGACGTTCCTTCGCGGTTTGGCCATTTTTGGTGAGAGAAAGGGAAGTAGAGAAGGAGAGATCAGAGTCGAGGCGGGATGATGAAGATCCTGTTTCACACACCAACGCCAAAGATTGCGAACGTGGTCACAACCTCGAGAACCGAAAGGGGAAAGAGGCTAGCTGAAGCTGCAGAGGAGCAATTAAGGTGCGGTAGTGGTATCGATACTGTGCCGGTGCTCGAAGCGTTGAAGATGAAGGCGTGAGGTTTGTTGGTCTCCGGAGACTTATTTTTCTCTCTTCCGTTCCCTCTCTTTTTCCTTTTTTTCTTTTTCTTTTTCTTTTCCTTTTTTTTTCCCTCACCTCCTCACTCCTTCTTCTTCCTTCTTCCCTCTTCTTCCTCTTTGCTTTTCCCTCACGCCTATTTGGGTATGGAACGCTGAACGATGAGAGAACCCCGGGGGGAAGAAGCGCGACAGGTCGGGGGTGATTTGGTATAATACAATCGTTGTCACCACTTGTAAGTACCGGTAGTGTTAGGCGGATTGTATGGGTTTGCTCGAGCAAGTGACGCGGTCAAAAATTCCCCCCCTAAGGCCCAGGGTTCTGACGTTGATCATGCCAAGGCCTCCCTTACTATGAATCGGCCAGGTTAACTTATCCCCATATCCGGCAAAGTTTGGTGACGGCACCGGGAGTACTAGTATACTTCAACTTGCCTCACCTTTTTATAATCTTTCATGTGCTGCCTTCTCTTATCGTACTGTGCATAATAAATATGGGTTGCAGGCTATCTCAGTGGAACACGCCGATGATATACAACTCCAAGGACGAGATATTAGGGACTTTGCGATGCTGTACTCGAGTACAGTACCGGTAGCACCAAGAACTTCAGGATAATATCTGTTCGGTGCCACAAGGAGGTTTATCATGGCACCGTACACATGCACTTTTCCCCAGTTCAGGATAATATATTGAATTAACCCCAGTTCGACAAATTTCCTTCACGTGAGGTCTGCCGGCACAATACGGCACCGGTATTATAGCGCTGTAACAAGTACCGGTACTCGCCAATTGGCAAGATAGTATCATATCTGGAAATAGAGAAGCCGGCTTGGCGCCGGGAGAGCGTTGTTTTCCTGGATAGCGCGATTTACAGTATTGCGGCTGGGAGACCTCACGGCGGGGGAGGAGACACTCAGATACCGGTACGATATGATACATACGGGATGACTGTCTGGCTTGGCCCCGAGAGAATTTACCCAGGCACCGGTGATTTAGATTAGATGTCGCAAAAGCTTCTTTGGTACTTGTATATTTAAAAGTATGGCGTAATGCTGGTACCGTGCCCACAAAGCAAGGGACATGTATCAAATGATAAAGTTTGCATCTGGCCTCTACTGTACCACTAGTACGGTACAGTACTCTAGAAATCTCCAAATATCCCAAAACTTCAGGGGTTAGTCTGAGTCCTGTGTCGCCCAATTCTGTCCGCCTTCAGCGCACGGTAGTCAAGTCAACATCCCTACATCACACAAGCACGGTACCGTGACATCTACAATCCCCACCAGAGCCAACCTCATCGGAAGCCCACCCTCTCCAAACCAACGCCTCCATTCCCTGCCAGTGAAGCAGCGGACATCATGTATTGGCCCCTCGGCACTCCTCGAATATACGCGGCGAAACCTCCTCCAGACTCTTCACCGCCTGCATATGATTCTGACGACGGCTCTGGCGAGCTCATACAAAACGGCCCTTCGCTTTTGCTCAGGGACGACGACGACGACGACGACGATGATGATGATGATGATGATGACGACGATGACGACGATGACGACAACGATTATGAAAAAGTGAATAATGAGGACGGTGAAGACGACGACGACGATGGTGAAAACTCTCAGGAAGGAAAGAAAGTCGGGGAAAAGGAGGTTATGGATCAAGAGCTCAGGGAAGCTCCACCACCGGGGTCAAAGGGTAAAGGAACCGACCAGAAGATACGCAATCAAACTACTGGAGGGAAGGGGGAGGAGCGACAGAAGCACATACTGTCGTTAAAGGTAGCTAGGAATGGAATGCTGTTTGCAACAATCACAGCTTCCGAGCTTACAATCTGGCAAATGAAGGTGGGGGAGGCCTCCGGACAAGTTGGGAAGTCACGCTCTGAATGCTAACACAAGCTCAATATTATTGTGGGTAGCCTACGGCCGTCGTTGCTCATGTTCGCAGGTCTCAGATCTCCCTCGGCTCATATGGCCCTAATACAGATCTCCTCATAAGACCGGACTCACAAATATTCGTGGTGCAAACCACACTGGGATACCTAATTACGTATTCGCTCGCCTCGGACCCGAATGCTAGAGTGTACAAACCGAGCTTCGTTAATAGTCATCACCATGCACGACAGAACTCAATGGCCGTTGGAGTGAAGGCAGCTGTTGGTCCGGGAGGATTGCTTCTTGGAGCAGGCGAGGCGGGAGGGGTGAGGGAATTCTCCGTGAGATTTAGGATGGTTATCAAGGTTGATGCTGGAATTAGCAGGTTTGGCCCCCTGCTGCCATGAGGATTGAGACGGAGGCTAATAGGACGCTTGAAATTAGGGCCTTAGCTCTCGATGATGAATTGATGGTAGCTACTGTGAAGCCTGCCGCAGTCCAGTGCATTAGATGGACACCAGATTCGACAGGAAACCAAACAACTACAGAGCTGCTCAGTCGGATGCCTTGGCTCCAAAAGAAAGGTTAGTGCATTAACTTGGTATGTGGTGTTTCTTGGAGGCATTTAATTGCACGTACAAAGCCCCATACTGATCTTGGAGCTCTGCTAAGCAGTTGTTGCTACTGAGATCGTTCATGACAGACCGATGAATCTTTCAACATGGGTTACAAGCGATGGTCAGGCGTATGCTGTGCAGAAGGCCGCTTCGGAGGTTTGCACGCCTATTTTCCGAGTGATGAGATATCTGACACGTAGGTGCTATAGGATGGTGATGCTTCGCGCATGTTCAAGGGCTACTGTTTCCACATCCCATCCTCCTCTGCAGAGAAGGCTGTAAAAGTTGCCATCAATGCTCGATTTTCACTTATCACAGTGGCCTGTGCCAGGTAGATGCCATCCCATCCCTAGCCCAGGGCCCAACTGACACGGGATGTTTAGTGGGTCGATCTTTGTTTATAACGTCCGTGACTATAATGGGAGTATCCCTTTGTCACATGTGTTATCAGCACCGGCATCGCCTGCAACATCTGGAAAATCAACCTTCATAACATGGTCGCCTGACGGATACTGCCTTTTTGCTGGCTACGAAAGGGGTTGGGCAACATGGAGTGTCTATGGAAAACCCGGCGGAAATTCGTTCTCTGCGGACACCAGATTACTGGAGCGCAACGCAGGCGAGGGATACCTAGGTGGTGTGAGGACTGGGAGCTGGGTATCAGGTGGTGGAGAAATAATGCTGGTGAAAGAAGGGGGAGATGAACGAATTTGGATTACGGAATTTGCGAGGTCAGCTGTTACTGGCTGCTTTTGCTCAGCCAACATTTCCCGTTCAGTTTTGCAGACGAATGAGAAAATACTCATATATCGTGGGTATGATAAATCCGATATTACAGCAATTTCGCAGGAGACTAGTGTGCTATGGCATCATGTGCAAATGCCCCCGGTATACTTGGTTGACAACTGGCCAATCCGAAGTGTGGTTATATCGCCAGACGGAAGATACGTCGCAATAGCTGGCAGGAGAGGGCTTGCTCATTATTCGGTCAATAGTGGGCGTTGGAAAACATTTATCAATGAGAATATGGAACAGGACTTTGTGGTACGGGGGGGCATGTGCTGGTATCAACACATCTTGATTGCTGCGGTTGAGTGTGATGATTTGTATGAGGTTTGCAACCCCCGAACATATACTTTACAACCCAACTCGCTAACATTTGCGCCCATTACAGTTGAGGCTTTATTCTCGAGAGTTGCAGCTTGACAACTCGTTATTACTACACATAGAGACACTACCATCTCCTGTCATCTCCATATCACTCGCTGGAGATGACTCACTTCTAGTTTATACCTACGACAATGCTTTGTATCATTTCATTGTACAAGGAACGAAAGATACCGTAAAACTTGTGCAGGTTGGCCAAATTTACTTCCATGGCATCGTCCGAGCACCCGCAAGGGTAAGGGCAATAAGCTGGATCCTGCCCGAGCAGCAGCTTCGCGATGGTGACCCCTCACAAGATGTCGCAGTCGCAACAGTTATCTTTCTTGTGGACGGGAAGTTAGTAGTATTACAGCCATCAACCACAGAAGGAGGAGATGCAAAGTACGATATGCGAGTGCTTCAACAAAATGTAGAATACTACGCATTGATGAGGGATTGTCCTATACAACAACACCGCTTGCAGGGGTCATCGGAAAGTGGGGGGACGACGCCTTATGACGGGAACTTTCCATCAGCCGGGAGAATAAATGAGCTTGCCGACTCTCTGTGGATATTTGATGGCATTGATATGAGGGTAAGCTATCCTCTAGTCATAGTGAAGGGTATCCCCTCTAATTAAAAAAATCAGGTCTGGAGTGATGTTGCAGAGATTCTCAATCCCAGTCCTGGGGAGGGTGGCAGAGAAATTCCGCCTCCAGTCAAGATCGCTGTTGATTTCTATCCCATGTCCGCGGTACTGAACAAAGGCATAATCCTTGGGATCGAGTCTGAGCTGGTTCAACGAAGGGATATCAACTTTTCATACTTCAAGTTTTCTACCAGAGTAAGTCCGGATATCTCCTGTCTGTGACCACCTATTAACAGACATCCGAACTTAGACTCATCTCTTCCTCAATCATATACTACGACATCACCTTACGTGTCACAGACCAAAGGCCGCCGAAAAGTTAGCTGCCAACTATGAAGAACTTCAGTACTTTGGGCATATTTTAGAGGTTTTGCTGCACGACGTCT
The DNA here is from genome assembly GCA_003521225.1 of Tuber microsphaerosporum. NCBI lineage: Eukaryota > Fungi > Ascomycota > Pezizomycetes > Pezizales > Tuberaceae > Tuber > Tuber microsphaerosporum. The sequence continues at coordinate 2,169 of QOVD01009722.1, read as the reverse complement.
TAGATGACGAGGCCGACCGACCCCCAGCCCCAGAAGGTAATATCCACCATCTCTTTGACCGGGTTTTTGTATAATGCTCACAGCGATAGCCGCCATTCTCCCCGAAGTCATTCGCTTCCTTTCCTACTTCCCCCAAAATCTTGACGTTATAGTTGGTTGCACACGAAAAACTGAAGTAGCCTCCTGGCATTACCTCTTCGATGCAGCCGGCCCTCCTCAAATTCTCTTTGAAGAATCCCTCTCTCGAGGTCATCTTAAAACGGCAGGCGGCTACCTTCTCGTCCTCCATACCCTTGAGCAACTTTCCAGCTCCTCGAAAGATATGGTTAGACTACTGGAGCGAGCAGTGGCGGAGGGAGACTGGGACTTATGCAAAGAACTCGCTAGATTTCTTACCGCTCTTGATAACTCGGGTGGGACACTTAAGGAGGCCCTGGAGTTGGTCGAATTGAGGAGCCCAGTAGAGGAGTTTGATAGGAGCTTCATGTTCGAAAGCGCAAGGCTTAAGCCCCCGCCACTCGAGAAAAGGCCTGGGTCGAGTGGCACGGCACCAATGGATTAGGGGTTCCCGGAGGCGAGGAAGTAGGTGGGAAGCTTCCACCCTGTAGATACATGAGATGATGAGGTGATTTTCTGTTTTCTAGGCCGATTTCTGTCTCTTCCTCGTATTTCCCCTCTTTTTGTTTTTTGGTTGTTTGGGGAGTCCGGTTACGTACAATATGATTCTTATTTTTCTTGTTTCAGTTATGCTTCACAAAGCGGGGGTATCAATTACGGCAATAGTTCCCCCATGATAGGCAAGCCTTGGAATCACGAGGAGTGATTCGGTTTCGACCTAAGCTGCTAAGCAGTGGCGAATATCGGAGGCAGAGCGTACGACGCCTGGATGTGCCTATAAATTACTTGCAGCAGACAGGAAGTATCCAAAAACAGGGGTTGCAAGTTTGTGTGGACACTCAGATACACACTAATCTTTCACAATATACCAATATTTTGGTATGAACCCCTATTTTCAGATACTTCTTACCTGCCAACACTACAAGCAGGAGATCGACTCGTATGCGGGGTTAACAGAATTGAGTTAATCTTCTAATTCCGCTATGGGGCCAGCGAGTGTTCCTCCCCCACTCGAGAAATCGCTGGCACGCACTTAATAGAAATGTGTGTGAGAGAGCCGGTTCGGGGCAGAGACCCATTATTTGGCAGGAAGTTATGGTCTAACGGGCTCTTACAAGCTAGAAGTTTATAATCGAGTGATATTACGTGAAGAATACTCGTGTTGCCTAAGAACAGACAAATCCGGGGAGGTTCGCTGTGCGGTAGACTACTGGTGTCACAAACTTGGATGGTCCCTGCCAAGGCGACCTTCAAGAGCCTCACCCCCCAGCCAAGCAACGAACCAGCTGGTATATCTTACGACCACCTCCCCTCCCTCTCCCCTCCTTCCCTCACCTCCAGGCCGCTATGCCACCAAGCACAATTCCAAAAGCCTTCCTACTCTGGAAGCTCCTCCTCTTGGTTATAACCATCCTAACCCCAGCGCCCTATGACACCTCCACATCCCTGATCTTCCCACCGCCAACAACTCCCCTGCGATCGCTGCTGCAGAAACTGACCCGCTGGGACGCAATCTACTTCGTCAAAGTGGCGCAGCGCGACTATGCTAACGAGCAAGAATGGGCCTTCGGATATGGCTTTGTCAAGGCGATTTGTGGGGTCCGATGGGGTACCTTCATCCTTACACCTATCTAGTCACTGGAGATGAAGGAGCTAATAGTCACCAGCCCTTTCCCCGGCACTCAAGTATCTAGATCTACCACAACCCTACGATTACGCCCTCTCCGCCGTCCTCCTAGCCAACATCGCGCACGCGCTATCAACAGCGGTGCTCTACGCCCTCACGCGCGAGGTCTTCCACTCGAATAGGAGATTACCACTCGTAGCGGCGCTCCTGCACGTCATCTCACCCGCTGGGCTGTTCCTTTCAGCGCCGTACAGCGAGTCGTTGTTTGCCCTGTTGACCTTCTTGGGATTGTACTGCTATGTGCGTGGCTACGTGGTGGTTGCTGGCGCGTGGATGTTTTTGGCGACCATGGTGCGGAGTAATGGGTTGTTGAACGGTGCGGTGTTTCTGCTAGATTTTTGGAGGGTTGGGTGGGGGTTGATGGC
>QOVD01009721.1:0-23734 GCA_003521225.1 Tuber microsphaerosporum | reverse complement strand
ATAACCGGCCACCAGGGCGCACCCTCCATATGCCGAACACCCTTCATTATCATGCAACCGATCTCCGCCAGCAGTTTGCGTCTCAATTTCCACCTCCAGCAGGTAAATTTACTCTCAACGAGGAACCACACTCGGTCTCCGAGCCTTTTTTTCAGGATTTGGTGTTCATGATACACAGGTTACAGAAGGTGAGAAGAACGCATAAGGAACCTATGAGGACGTCATATGGCTTGTTTTGACTGAATTTGAAGGCCGTTTTCTACAGGGCAATGAAATTCATACTGCGACCCCTCAATTGCCTGGCCCTCCGGCCAAGAGGCTGGATGCGGTCAAAACCCATTATTCCCCCAGCCACTTGCTGTCTCCCTCCAAGATATTTGTATCACCACCTCCCTTACCACTGCCGGCACCTCCACCACCGTCGGCACCCCATTACCATCCTGCACATCGCCACCATCCTCCATACCACTACCCTCCTACACACCTACAATCCACCACACCAGTTCCATCCTTACCACCATCCACCGCACCACTACCAGTTCCGGCCTGCACACCCCCACCATCCTCCACACCATTCCCTTCTGGCGCATTTCATCTTCATCACAACCACCATCCTCACCACAACTACCGTCCCTAACACCATGACCATCCTGACCACTCAGCATACATCGCACAGTACCTGGCACTGCGTGCTCTTCCCCTTCGAGGACCTTGCGCATCTGCTGTGCTCCCGTTCATGATCGAGTTCCCGCAATGGTACCCTGACGGCCCGCCGCGGATCGAGTTCTCCCCGGATATTTGGCACCCAATGCTCAATAATGGGCTGTTCCAGTGGCGGAGTTGGTGGGCGCGTAAGGAGGGGTAGGGTACTGTGGAGGTGCTGGAGTTTGTCACAAGTTGCTTTGATGGTGAGGCGGTTACCGTGAAGAGGTTGGGGGTTGGAAGGCTGGCTGGGAGGAACAAGTACGGAGGGTTGTTCACCTGTCCCAGTTGCGTGATGGATCTTACAACAATGCACAACTACGACCCTATGTCCTCGGTGACCTATGCACTTATATGACCCTTTTGCTCCGAGAATCTTAGAACTACAAGAACTTCAGGATATATTTAATAAGCTCAGATAGTCATTACAGTGGCTTCGTTCTATTTGACCGTCAAGCTCAGCCTATGGGGTTAGTGTATTCTGAAAGCCCTCTCATGGGCTGATGCCAAGCCAAATTGAGCAGGAAAATTGAAAGGATTTCCTATTGAAAAAAAGGCGAGTGTGTTTTAAAAGCCCTATTGGTAAGCTGATGCCAAGCCAAACTCAGCAGGGAGAACAGCGCAGGATCAAACTGCCTCTCAAATGCAATTGCGTCCCCTTCGTCATCTCCCCTCCCTTCCAATTATTTACACACCCTTGGACATCTGTCGTTCGGACACGATAACCCCTACTAATCGACAGCCTACTAAAAATGACAACGACATTACGCCCCGGCCCCTACGCATCAAGAAGGTTAAAAATCACGATTAATGCCCTTCCGTCAAGGGGGTAGAGGCGGATAAGAAGGGAGGGAAAAGGATAGAGAATCGAACGAGGGGTTTCTTGGAATGAACTTCCCACCGAGCCCTAGGGCTCGTAGTTCTTCTGCGGGTGTATTGGGCAATGACAGGGATAAAGGCAAATCCGACGGGGACGGAGGTTTCAATGATGCTCGGAACCCCCCCGGCAGAAAAAAGTGCAGGATCGAGCCCTAATAGAGCGAGGATGGCCTGGCCACAGCGGCCTACTGCAAGACAAACGGCTAGTGTCTCCACAGCAACCAAGCTGATCCCCGATTCTCGCGAAATTTCTGTCCCAATGGAGCTCAATATTAATAATTCAGAAGGGTGATGAAATTATTCAGTGCCTCAGAGCTGGACTGATTGAGGGTGAAGAGGGGAGCAGACTTTTAAGGCTTAGCGTATCCTGTTGTGAAGTGGCGGGATTGTCAGGAGCTTCCTGATAACCTCACTAGTATGTGAGGAGTGGTATGGACTCATGTAAGGAGATGTGATGAGTAGTTTGGAATGGAATGAGTGGTATGGATTTGAATGGATGGACCCGCCACATGGATATCATAGAGGGTTGGAACAACCCATTGCCAATTGGGCAAAGCATCGGGGATCCCAGACGGGGAAAGCCAGGTCTAGGATCCGTGCGGAAAAAGGTATTTCCGGTTGCTGGGCCAGGGCGGGGTCATAGCTCAGAGACCCCAAGTCAACAGACCCCCCATATATATTCCATCTCCCAGCTTCCCGAACACAGGCTCACCACGCTTTCTACAATCCGCTTCCTACATCCCGCGTTCTTTATCACCCACCCGCCACCCCTACAGGCACCACAGGCGCCCTCATTGCCACTTTGGGATACATCGCCGGTAACCATCTCCCATGGCAAGGGCAGCGGCCATCTTACCAAAAGCCTCCGCCAGTGGAACTTCTCAAACGCAGATCAAGCATCTTGTGATAGGTTTCCCCTGTATTTCTTTTGGCGTTATTGACTCTGGATTTGCATTGTACTTTCTTTCCTTTTTGGTTTTGCTATCTCCAATATACTCGTTCATCTTTGGAAAATTGGTGAGTGGCTGGGTTTTCTATGGTATACAGCTGTCACCAAGTTTGGTGATGGAGGAAGTTTTAAGTTAATAAACGAGAACAACTCTCTCACACACAAGCAAACACATCCCTCTTACACAAGTACTTTACTATATTCTTCTCTAAACTTCAGATTATACTTCATATCCGAGTCCAAGACATACGAGTGATGAGTTGTGAACCTTGACAACCGCCATGTTTATCGCACCTGGGCCTTTCCGGCAGCATAGCGCGATATTGAATTACCCCCTCCCAGAGGTTCATAGCTTTTTAGAATAAAAATAATATCTAACTAGCTACACCATGCCCGACAAATCTAGTTAGAATTACCTAGTAAATCATGGTACCGTATAATCTGGTGAAACTCGTTTTCTCGCTAAGAGGCGTATTTCGCCAAACCTTCTTTCAACCTCTTAGCGTGAAAACGAGTTTCACCAGATTATGCGGTAGGGCGATTCCCATAACGTCCAACTCCACCAATGCTATCGGATTTGCCTAAAAACATAAATCTTGGTACAGATGACTTAAAAGCATAACAGTTAGACGAAAATTGAACTTAGAAGAAAGGAATCGCACTCCGTTGCCCTGTCCAATCGCTAATATATCGGGATATACTTGTAGATAAGGAAAAACGACTTGGCGCCAAGAGGGCTTTAATTATGATGTAACAATGTTACAACTAGTAGATAGTCCCCCACTATATTAGCCCACTATGGCATATTTTGTAAATAAGGCCACGTTTCAAAAAAATAGTATTAATACCGCCCCCCTCCCAACTCCAATCCGTACCAGACCTCAACCACTTTTCCTTTTTACTATCACCACAATGCAGAGAATCATGCAGGATCTGTACAAGGAGTTGTGGGGAAATCCATTACCCATTAAAAATTTCAAAGTCCAAGTTCCCCGAGCAAACTATGGTATCCGTCCCGGTTTTAAAATCAACATCAAATCGTCCGAAATGGGAACCTTTGTCCCACAAGAATTTGAATCCAAGAAGGATGACCAAGTCTTCAAGAAAGTGGAGGTTCAAGCCACTCTCCCATGTCGAGCGAATAGGTTGTTGGTTCGACCGGAGTATGATAAATTGCGCTCCCGGCTCATCCGAGCAGAGGACGCTAGATGGGAGGGAGTTGTGAAGAGTCGTGGAAGCCCTGCGGTACGGGGAAAGTTAGACTATGAAATATCCGGTCAGCCGGGTACAGGTGTGTTCTTTCGTTTAAAGTTGTTCTAAGAGTCTTCTAACTCTGAAATAGGAAAAACCTTTTTCCTATCGTATTTATTAGTTCACAGACTATGTAACCGTGAGCCTACAGTTTATCGGACAGACGACGATCGATGCTTCCTCTTTGATAAAGCTTCTTCAGGAAAAGAAATTAGTGTGAAGGAATTATCCCGCCTCTCGCCAGCCAAGAAGCGTAGGCTCTGGGTTTTGACAGATGAGACCCTTCAAAACACCCACTGGTATGATCCGGCCGGGTGGTTCGTTGTGTTAGCTGCTTCTCCGAAGAAGATAACAGCATCAAAGCAGTGGGAAAAGGAGCGTAATCCCGCCCTTTATTATATGAGTATTTGGGGATGGCCTGAAATCTTTGCGGCATACTGGTAATTATCCTCCCTTTATGCTCCGGAGATTTTTATATTTATTTTTTTAGCTCTTTGAATTAACCTACTATCACTCGGCAAAAGTCTTCATGAAACAGAGTTTCACTTTGGCAAAGATTGCCATGGCCTAAGACGGAAGGTATTGCGCAATTGGAGTCCGTGTGTGCGGCGGGGCCCGTTCTACCGGCAAAGGTGAATCCCGTATCACGAAGACTTTTGCCGAGTGACAGTAGTTGGGTTTTTGTCGTATCGTGTCGTGCTGTCTTGTGTTTTTATTATACTCTACTGAGAACTAACACGACTGTTAATAGCCTAGAGATTAACGATGAACCCACCCAAGGCCAAATTAACAAACTCTTTACGACGTTTGAGTGCTTGGGCCCTGTGCCCAGAACGTGTTTCAAGATGATTATTGTGGCCACCGACGAGCAGTATAACGAGAGCCTTGAAATCTACCTTAGGCGGGTAGATCAAGAAATCGAAAAATTTATTGCCGAAGGAGGACGGGAAACGATCGACCATACACTGAACAAGAACTCATCACACCGAATAGCATTGATGCACCCTTCAACGACTGGCCTTTCATATAAGGCACGATTAATAACACGATGGATGGCCTTCCGAGTTTATGAGAAGGCCATCAGGCGCTCGCAGCATGACTGTTTTCTCCTTTTTAAAAACCTCTCCCTCCAAACTAACATGCGAAGCGCCGCCGGCTGGTTCTTCGAAGGGTATGTTCACGACTGGTTCCTTCTCGGTGGCACATTTATTGCAGATGAGGTACCAATCGTTGACAACATGGCGGCCCCATTGGCATTCAAAACTGTGCCAGCCGCATCCGGCATACCGGAATATTTTACCACTCCCAAAGATTTGCTTCAGCGAGTCAAGGGAAATAACGGTAAGGGTACCAAACCCGCCGTTCGTCAAAAATATTTCCTTCCTTGGAGCCGGAATTACCCATCAATCGACGGGCTCCTATTTCATGATTCGAAAACCTTGCTGTGTTTTCAAATCACGCTTGCTGAACAGCATGAGATAAAACCACTCGGGATTGCAGAGCTACTAAAAGTATTACCAAGGACTATCAAGAACGTGTACTTTATTTTTGTTGTTCCTGAAGACCGCGCGGAACACTATTCCAGAGCCCAACTCATCCCAACCTCAAGGGACATTAGCCCTACAGGTACCAAAACGCCAGTGTGCGTGAAGCAGTATAGGCTCATATTCACGGAAAAGAGCATGCAGAAAGTGGCCGTTCGGGGCTATATGGGGGGGGTGGACTCGGGGGTTGAGGTGTTTGATCATTATGATAGTGAGTGATTTGTATTACCGCAAGGGGTATTGCTGAGCGAGAAGGTACGGGAGTCCGTTGTCCCTATATAGGGAATATTGTGTTGAAAGTATGGGCGGAATGTCTGCAGTGTATCACTTGAAAGTGTATAAGAGATGGAACGAGTATACCAGGGGACGGGCTTGTCTTTCATGGCCTACTCTACGGGGGATGGGCCCTGGAGGGGTGTATTCTTACGACGGGCGGCGGGGACTGGTGCGGCGTGTGGCAGGTCAGCGAGGTGGAGGCTTGAGCAGTGAAGATTAGGAACTGTGAATTGGGTTTCCGAAGAGACTGCCCCGACAAAGTTCCCGCCAAGAGGGTGGAGACAGATAGCCATGTACTTATTTCAATGCAATAACTGCAATCCAGGCCAGACGGTGTTCCAGCGTGCCAACTTCAGAAAGAGGAAGAGGAGTGATAGCATATCTTCCACAAAATCAAATCACACATACGCTGCACCGCCGGAAGTTTCCCACACCAAACTAGATTCCACAGGTGATGCGGGAAAGCCAGTCGGCAGTAGTCTCCCAAAGAATTCCGCAGTAGGCTATATGTGGCGACTGGATAGCCACTATGGATCAGGAAGTGTTTCCCGCGACAGGATAAGCCTCCCACCCCCCTTCCGTGCCCGCAGTACCAATGTTCCGGGCATGATGGATAGCAATATCAATGTGAAGAATAGAACTAGGCCTCAAAAGTGCGGACAGTGGAAGCCACCTATGTTGATCCTTGACCTGGTGGTTACCCCCGAATGGGATACTCTTCGCATACATAGCGGTCGATCTGTGGAACGCAATGGGCTTAGGATGTCGGTTGTGATTGTGGGAAAAGTTAGCAGTGGTGCTGGACAAGCCGTCAGTCACAGGGTATTAGCCTGGACGTTGGTGTCTTGATGGATCTATTGTCAGTCCCATTTATATCTGCTTCGCAATTTCTGGCAAAGGTAGTCCGTATACCTCTCGTACAGCCTTTTCGAGTGTGAACCCGGGGGTGAAACGAATCGTAGAGTGGATAGGAAGCGCGAGGGATGGAGTCGCGGTAATGGCCTTTCCATAAACTGTACCAAATAACGTGTTGTAGAGGCCTCAGTCCTCCGCTGACAGCTATAGGACTGTTCCCCACTAGCTAATCTAAACACCCCGAGGTGCGGATGGAGTAGAAGGGGTGGTGGAAGAGGGCATGGTGGTGGTGGGAATGGAAATGGGGCGAGGGGGGGGCAAGAGGAGGGACTCATAATGCGCAGAATTATGAGAGTTACCTCTGAGTTGGGAGCTTCCTCGCGGAGCGAATTGCCATAATGAAGTCTTGATGATGGGAATGATTAGTTGACGGGGTTTTTAAGTTTCTTCGGCCCCTAGGGGTTATCGTGTCCGAGCGACAGATGTCCATGATATAGAGATTCCCGACCATAGTGATAAACGAGAGGGTAAAGGAGAAAGAGAAGAAAAAAAGGAAACCCTCGATAATGGTAGATTAGCAATAGTCGGGACCTGATGATTAGCCCGTGGCTCGCAGAAAACCAGTGGGGGCAAGAAGCATTAGGGAAAAATAGCAAATGACAGAACGTGGTACAATATTTCTTCCTTACAAAAAAGACCCGTTCTATACGCTTGCATCCCAATCAAAACTCCAGATAAGAATTAACCTCTTGATAAACATCTGACAAAGCAGCGCCGCGCTCTCCCCACCCATAAGGCCCTTAACCCCCTCCTCAACGGGCTCATCCAACTTCACGAAACGAATCTAGAATACTCTCATTAGCGCCACCCTACACACTGTGAGACTAACCAGGCCAGAACGCACAACCTCGCCTCACCTGAACAACCCTCTGTACCTTGTGCTCCTAACTAGCCTTCCAGCCCCCGACCTCCTTCATGACAAAAGCCTCACCATCAAAGCAGCTTTTGACAAACTCCACCACCTCCACGGTACCCTGCCCCTCCCTACTCGTCCATCAACTCCGCCACTGGGATAGCCTATTATTGAGCATCGGATGCTAGATATCGGGCGAGAACTCGATCCGCGGCGGGCCGTTAGGGTACCATTCCGGGACTTTAATCATGAACGCGAGAACGGCAGGTGCATAGGATCCCCGGCGGGGGAGGAGCACGCTGTGCCGGGTATTGTGCGGTGTTGAAGAGAGCGAAGAGTATTGACCTAGGGGGAAGTTTGTTTTAAGTTTGCGCTGTAGGAGTTAGTTAGAGTGGGTTGAGCAGGAAGGAATGAGGGGAAACAATTCTACCAGCAGGTTTTGCATCCGTGCAGTGGAAACTTGAGAGAAGGTTTGGCGGGGCATCCTGGCGATGGGTTGGGTTGGTAGTTGCTAGGAAGTAGTGGTTGCCCCCCCCGACCAAAGGATGCTCTCTCTCTGCATATTGGAGGTCTAGAGTGGGTTCTTCGCCGTGTATTTAAGCCTATTGTTTTCCTATAAGTTAGCCCTTATCGAGGATAGCCTTCCCTCTCTCCACCTTACACGAGAGGCTTCCTACAGTTTCGTACAATATCGCAGGGTATTATATGCTGTGTAAACTTACCGTCCCAGTCCTAAGCATTAGTACTAGTAGTGGCGGGCAACGTCCTATGGCCCGTTCTAGCCTTAGCGGTTGCTCGTACGACACCATATTGTGTCCGCCCGCCACTTTTTTTTTTTCTCAATTGAGGGCTAAGTTTGGGTGATTTCTCTGTACTGTTCCAGGATATGGGATCTCAAGAACCCGGCACACCTCTCTTGTTTATCATACCATCATAACCAACCACACTAAAAAAATTCCCACACGCTTCCTTCGCGCTATAGTACGTCCCTCTTTAACCTTAACAATAGAATACCCGGTAATGTTGCGCCAAGAGGAGATAACCCCACCCACGAAGCTCCAGCATATCCAATAATCAAAATTTCACACCAGATTGATAAATAATCCACTCTAAATCTCTCCATTGCTCTTCTCGGGATCCCCAACAGCCTTCTTCTCCACCAACCCATGCTCAGTCCTCAACTCTCGATCAAGACTCAACCCCTCCGTAACAAAACTCGTCACCAGCCCAACGGCACCAAACCCAATCATGGCCCTCCAAACCGCCCTGAGCGCCGCAACATAACTAACCAACAACTCCTCCCTCCCCTCTATTCCCCTAGGCATCATCCTGATTACCTGCACCAGGGCAACCGCATCCTCAGCGTATTGCCCCGCCATCCCTCTGAGCACCGCGTGCTTCGCGACCTCTGCCTTCAGCGCGTTCTGGAATATCACGCCGCCGATGGCGACCCCGAAAGCTTGGCCGAAGGTGCGGAAAAAGGAGAACATGCAGACGGCGTAGGCCATATCTTCGTCTGTAGCTGCGGCTTGGACCCCCGCGGCCATACCGGGTATGAGAATACCCGCGCCGAGGCCGCTGACCATGGTTATGAATATCCAGCTTACGGTTGGAGTGTCCACGTCCAGAAGGACGAGCACACCCATTCCTAAGATCGTGAGGACCCAGCCGAGCCAGAGGGCCCAGCGGAAGCGACCGGTTATCGAGACTAGGAAGCCAACTACCACACATGCTGGCATCACGGTGCTGTGAGGAAAAAGGGAAAAAAAGTCAGCTTGACGAGTGACATTATGTGAACCAAGCTACATACAATGAAACTGGGAAAGCGGCTACGCCGGTCATGATCGGGCCGAAACCTTTGATAGCTTCGAAATATAGTGGGCGATAGTATAGTAAACTCCAGAGCTGTGATAAAAATAATTAGCAACCCCCCTACCAACCACCAACTATCATCAACTTCCAAACATACAATCAGCCCATGCATAACTGTGCCTAAATAATTCACTGAAGCAGTCCTAGTAGAAAAAACCCCCAAGCGGATCAACGGCTCCTTAGCCAAAAACCTCTCATAAAGCACAAACCCGGCCAACCCCACAACACCAAGCACCAATGGGACCAAAGTCCTCCAATGATGCCAAGGATACATGACACCCCCCCAAGTGATCGGAATCAACAGACTCATGGTAGACCCCACAAAAAGCACAGACCCAATCCAATCCACCCTCCCCAGCTTCTCCAAAAACGACGTGGTCCTATGATTAAGATTCAAAAATAAGGGAATCAACACGAACCCGATGGCGCAGAAGGGAAGATTAACCCAAAAGATCCACCTCCATGATACCTCCTGCACGAACACGCCTCCGATGAGGGGACCGCCGACAGAGCCTATTGCCCACATCGTCGATAAGAAGCTGAAGTACTTCCCTCGCTCGCGGAGAGGGACGATGTCTGTTACCGTGATCTCCGCGAGGGAGATCATCCCACCACCACCCACGCCCTGGAACGAGCGGCCGACGAGGATTATCGTAAAATTGTTTGCTATGGCTGCAACTATGGCGCCGACGGTGAAGAAGACGAGTGCTACTAGGATTAGGCTCCGACGGCCGAAGATGTCGGAGAGGGAAGCAAAGTTTGGTTGGAAGACCGTTGAGGTTATTAGGAAGGAGGTGCCGGACCAGAAGGCTTCTATTGCCGTGCCGTGGAGTTTCTTGGAAATTGTCTAGGGGATTGGAGGGGGAGAATGTCAATATCGTGTTTGTGTCGTTGAGAAGGAAGAGAAGGGAGCTTACAGGTAAAGCTACAGAGAGAGAAGTAGCATCTAATGCAGCAGCCAACGTGATAATGCACATAGTCGAGAGGACGATGTATGTTTGATTGCTCGGTCGCCATGCCTTAACCTCAGCATCTGTATCCGGGGATGCTCGGCTATCCCCTATCTCCCCAGCGGAAGTCGCCCCCGTTATATTATCCACGGCAGTCATGTTGGAGCACTCGAGTGAGGCATTGCCTCTTCCTAACAGAAAACCAAAGTCGAATTCTCCATCCCAAAATAAAAATAAAACTTTCCCGGCGAGCAGCCACCCCTCCCATCTTATACTTCCTGTGAACCCTCCCCTCTCCCTTTCCCTTCAAGAACAACCCACAAATCGCCTACGTCCCGCTCTTCAAACCCAATCTTGCACCAACCCCCGAAAATTACCCCCCGAGCAAAACGCAAATCATCCTTCCATCCACCTACCACCGTGGGTAGACTTCACCCGAAACCCCGGAGTGCAATAGATTCTTTTTTTTTTCCCAACTAGATGAGAAAAATGCCCCGCCTAGGAAAGAAATGGGCAGTGAAAAAAAAAATACCTGCACGAAATGCTCCGATTGGGAGTCGGAACAACTATCGCCTTTGAGTTAGGCACAGGCGCGGTATTGACTTGAATGAGAGATATATGTCTTAGGACGTCGAAGTTTCCCCCTTCGGGTGGCGCCACGTACCGCTCTGCCAGTATCTCTCGGGCCTCCTTCAGAATGGGAAAGTCCGACGTCCTGAGATAGTGAATCGTCTCGGGTCGCTTCGGCAAGGGTGCCAAGAGAGTTGGTAGGCAGATGGTGCATGTTCGAGCATTAAAAAAAAACACAATTACTCTCTGAGAATTTTATTGCTCAAAACAAAGGGGTGTTGCTTTTTGTTTGAGGCAGAGATAGTATTTCACTGGGAACGCGTCCATCATGGGGAAGGCGATATCCAAAATGCGCGTGAAATAATTAAAAATTAAAATCAACAGAAGAGAAAGGCCCCTCATCTGAGATACCTTGGGAAGTATAGTCCTTGCAATTCAAAATGTGCGCCAAAATTTCAGGCACAAATTAGTTATGCAACCTTAACCTGTTGAAAATAAATGAAAAAGCCTCCGCTAGATAGACAGGGTACCGGAGAATGATGTAGAGGGGTTTTTAAAATAATAGAGGTGCTTGTCAATGCGGTATTGAAACTGTAAAAGAGGCATTCTCAGTGTATCATTAAGTGCGAAAAGGGGTGGTATATCCGCCGTACTTTCTCTACGAAAGGTTATAAAGCAGTAAGCAATGACACTTGCCGTAAACTATTTAATGTAAGGATTCTGATAACTTGATAAATTTTAGTATGCTTAACCCAACCACTAATGAAGCAATTATTAAGATATAACTTCATGTATCATACTTGCAAATTACGTTTTTTTCCAAACTAGTGACCTAGCTACTGTAAAGTTTCAATGAACAAAAGGTAACTCCTTCCTAACAACTAGAACTATCTACAGTACAAGTGAGTAATTCACGATATTATCTATAGCAGTCTACTAAATATACAGACTAGGCTTCCTCCCCGCACTCGATCATCCTTCCTATCCTCTAGTACAGCCTCTCCTCACGTCTCCTGCTTGTATCCTTTTCTTTGTTTTCACACCCTGGATTTCTGACCCTAGGTTCTTTCTCCTCCGGGCATAGTTTTTCCGGCAGTTATGGAGGAATCCGGCTCAGCAGAGGAATTTTCTAAAGGGACGAGGGGGGCATTTCCCAGAATATCATACGAATCCAAAACCTCCCCTTTTCCAGCTCAACGAGTGAAATTGTATGACTACCCGGAGTTGTCGGAGGTTTTTTCCGGCCCAGCGGGGTATTCGGTTCAGCGCGATCCGGGATAGCAAGGTGCGGCCGTATGTGGTAGAGGTTAGTAGTTAGAAAGCTTACTTCCAACGCACCTCAGGTTGCCTTCACTAGCGGTATTCAAATGATGCACCTCGAAAAATCCCTGGGAAGTCTAAATTTAGTAGTAGTAAACCTAACTATGTGCTATCAACCGCATCGCCGAGAACCGAGCGAGGACGTCTAGAATTCCCCCCTTCGGATTGAGGGAAGAAAAGAGAAGTGTTAGCGAAAAACTGCGTTTCAGCCCCTCCCCCTCGCTAACCTAAATGAAAAAGAAAATATACGGCAATCGTGGTTAAGAGAGAGGCGACTTCACAAATCTAGCCACATTCCCAGGTTTTCAAGGTTTTAAGGTACGTGTGCATGCATGCTGATGATGCACATTCCTCCTTGGGTTCTCATGAGTAAGTATGATAGTTCACAAGCACGCGACTATTTGTGGCTGAGGCGATTGTGGCTGGGGGGGGGGCAAAATTCACTTCCCAATCTGAATAATATTATAGGGAGGGGTCTTTTTAGACTTTAGGCATACGGGGAAACCAATGCTTGGTGCATTTCTCCCTTCCACAGCCGGAGCTAAAAAATAAATGAAAATCGACACGACACCCACCGGGCGAAGCATCATAAACCATTTAGCTTGGTAATGGCCATGGAGTAATTGCGCCCTACAGCGGGGACGAGTCGCTATCGTTTCTGAATCCAATCCAAACTCGAGGCTCTTCTATCGGGGGTAACGGTAGCTACTATGTACAAGCTGCATACACTTTGCGGGATTTCTCTACTCGTATGCCAACTCATGAGCACAGATACAGTTCACTTGAGGGCGCGTGGAATGAGGAGCCTCGTGCTCTCTTGGCCTAGAACCCGATAGCCCGGTGGTGTGTGTGGGATGTCACAGTCACTGGGCATCACTCGTAGATGTGGGTTAGGGTTTGAGTCCGGTTGGGTTGGAAGTTGATTGGTTTGTAGAGAAGGTAAGACTCGTCGGATACCGACCGTCGGGAGCCCAACATGCACTGTACTACTGTACTCGAGTAGATAATTTAGGTATTTCAGCTAAGGAGGGAATTGGGGGTGCTGGTGGGTGCTCTTCCGGGTGCCACCCCGCACCAGAGGCCGATGTCGGGAGTGGGGGTTCCTGTATTCACCAAACAACAGCGTGTGTGACCTCCCGATACCGTTGGAACTCCTTTCTTTTTTTTTGTTCTTTTTTTCTTTTTCTTCCACTTCTTGAGCCCCGGCATCACGATTCTTCATATTACCTTATGGGCTCGGGCCTTTCCAATTGCCCGACGATATCCTTTCTTAACCATTGTCAACTTTTCGTGGGGTTCTGGGTTGGGGGCTGGATGACGATGACGGTGGTTCGTCAGACACACGATGGAGTGGGGGTGTAAGTGGGGGGACAACCTGCGGAATGTGGGAAGGAAAGAAGGTTGAGAGTTTGCCAGGTTTTCGGACAAGTTAGGCTTTTGTAGTGGAGCATGGCCTTTCGATGATCCGATCTGAGATGAGAACCTGATGGTGTTTGATATGATGAGCGTTGTTGATGGGCTCGTGCCCGCGATATTTACTGAATCGGGTGTGTTACCCGGTTTTGGCATTGTGCTACGTTGACCGAGGGTCTAGACTAAGGTTCGATCGAACTTAGGTTTTTACTTGTATTGGGAAGTAGGAGACAGTCGCAATAGGTACGAATACAAATGCTTCCTGAAAATTTAGCGAATACCGATACCAGTACTGTAGTTTACTTAGGCTGACCTGCAACAAATCCCTGTCTCCAACTCAAGAGTACCGGTAGTACGAAATCGTCTCCCCTAGCGTGTTACCAGTTGAAAGGGTTGTTCCGCCGCGTATCTGATTCACTTGTTGAAGATAAGAGTGGTGCTTCGTCGAATTAAGGTACTCTACAGTACCTAACTGCACCTAACTAGCGGTATTCTCCATCTTTGATGTTTCTCGACGACCAGTACTACCAACGTGTGATAGGTCACGACCACAGGGAACTTTATTCCCGATTAGAAGAATAGTGGTGCATTCGTGCCTTTGGGCACAGTACCTGACTGAACCTGACTCGCGGTATTCTCCATCTTTTGATGTTTCTCTACCGTACCACCGGTATGCTATTCGTACTGTAGAGCCACCGACGTGTGGTGGGTCAAGACTACAGGGAACTTTATTCCCGATTAGAAGAATCGAGGCGCATTTGTGCTTTTAGGCAGTCCTTGTCTGGGTCTGTGACCCGATTACTAACGCACCAGGCACCTGGAAGTCAACCCTCCGTCCCCCGCAACAGCACCACGGCTCCTCAACAAGTTATCCTTCCGAAATCAGTTCTGAGGTGAAGAGACTCATGCCTACAACCTTAGGAGCAGTCTAGCACCCCACAAAAACCACATTTGTTCATGCTCTTGGGTGGGGAATAAGAATAAAATCAACATAAACAGGGTATGTTCGAACGCGCACACTGAAACGACTTTTTCCTTTTCTTTCTTTCTTTCTTTCCCTCGCTTGGGAGACGGCGACGAAACTGGGGCTCCACCTGCGTTCGGCGATGACAGGGGATGGATGGGAGAAACACCGTACTAGCCGATTCATAAAGTAGCAGGACACCTTGGCACTAATTTATATCAGCCTTAGCGCCAAGGTGTCCGGATATGATACTAAAAGAAGAAAACCAGCAAGTGGAAACGATCGTTCACAGAATGGAAGGGAAAAAAAGGAAAGAAAGAAAGAAACCGTCAATTAGAGCTTCCCCTCAGGACTGAGAGGAATTGATGCTTTATCATTCTCTGCCTAGAGGCACAAAATGTAGAAAGGGGTAAAGGCTGTTGTGCTCGAGTATCGTAAAATCTCTTTGAGATCCGCCTTCTCCCTCAGCCCTGTGATCTCCAGATTCTGAGTCGTCAAAAGCTTCTGAGAAGGCTTAACGTTTTCTTGACGCGGTATAAAATCAGCCCACAGGGTGTTAGATCTCATTAACCGGTATTCGCAAATCTGTTAACTCGTCAAACTAAACTAAGCCAATCCCGGGCTAACGGAGACGGTGGGTTCCAAGAGATTTTACGGTAACGTACCCCACGGCGAATGGAGACACACGGTGACACGATACAAAACATATTGGGTAGAGTGGGGTATTCAGAAAACCGGTTTATGCTCTCTACGAGTACTAGTAGACCGGCAACCAACCCGTTTCGTGTCACCTTGTGTCCCCACTCGCGGTGGGGTATGATACCTTATCCACACGGAACCTAGCCACGACAGGCTAGATCAACCGACAACATCTTGGTTGCCCTACGGAACCATTCTAGCTACTTTTTTTCTTATAAGCCGCGCATAGTTGACCTGCCGTAGACAACATTTGCTCTCTCTAACGAGACGACGAAGCTAGACGGGTGACGAACAGGTGGCACCTATTTAATACGGTAGAAAGTGAATTCATTAAAGTAGGGAATGAAAAATTACTCTCCACTGATCCCATATTAGCCAGCATCGCGAGAGACTTTGAACAGAAGAAGTGGGGCTTCCGAGTTTAACCCCAAAAGGAGCTTTTGACATGGCTTTCTTTTTCTTTTTTTTTTAAGGCAACTGGGTATCTTTCGCCGGTGCGCCAAACATACTTTCAAGATTTATTTGAGTGTTTTGGTCAGGGGGCTTTGAACAGGTTTGCTTTATCAGTAGCCTGCTATTATTATTGAGGTTAGCCGCCAAGGTGGTTTATCGCATGAAACAGGGCTTAGCCTGGCGTTCGATCATTCCCATTTGCTCAACAGGGAAAAGCTTTTGTTATTTTGGGCATGAGAAGAATGCCCAGAGCGAATTATTTATGGCCAATGGCAGTTCTCCCTTGGTGCTCATTCACCAAAGAACGCGCTCTAGCGCTTCCTTTCGATGCCGGAACCGTATTGAGGCTCACGGCCCCCACCATACTCCGCGGGTGACAAACAGGGATCGGAACAAGTAATTTTTGCTTACCCTGCTGGATTCATTCTATGTCCACTAGGAGAGCGGACTGTCCGGCTACTTATTACCAGTAAACAAAAGAAAGGGAAAGGAAAGAAAAAAAAGAAGGGTTTTGTTACATATCCTCAGCCCCAAGATAATTCGTCAAAATGTTTATCCAGGCCAAAGCTCACACCTAACCAATCCCACAATTTTCCCAAAACACATCAGCGGATGGATTCTTTCGCTAGTCATGGAAAGAAGCTCTTCCCCAACCATGTCCTACCGCAAGCCTCCCGGTGAATCAGGAGTTGTTATGACCAGTCATGAAACATGACATCCAATCCTCGCCCCCCCCCGACCTTGCTTGGCATTCCTCCCTCTAACAGGCTGGATGGCTTGAGCTTGACAAAGCCATTTTCTCGTGCCGGCACCAGTTATCGATTGCCGAGATGAGAGGGTGGGCAATTCCGTTCTCCGAAGCCTGAATAATATCCCGACGCCGAAGCTATCACAGCTACTATGCATAATACTATAATCAGCTCTACAAGAGGCCCTGCCCTGGGCTCGGGTCGAGAGGCCATATTTGCCCTCCAAGAGGCACAATTCAAAGCAAAAAAACTAAGCGCCTGATCATAAGGGCTCAAGATTTAATAACATGCTGAAATAAGATATAATTAAACCTTCCACATCAAGGTCCCGTAACCTCCCGATTTAAAGACCCACTTAGAGCGACAAGCAACATCTTCCCGCCTAACAGGACTGATATTTCCACAATACTAGGCTACCATCGTGACGTCCATAAAAAGCAATTATCGAGATCCCCCCGGAATCGAACGAATCACGGTAGAGAATAGCTGGGGTACATAGAGAGTGCTCCGAGTTTCGGCGAGCGATCTGCAGGGAGTTCCCAAAGGGCAGAACAAACGGATACTCTCGCAACTCTATTCATCACTGTTCAGGGAACGGTGCGCGGCGTACTCCGTACACGAAGTTCTCACTCGGTAGTTCTTGCCAAGCTTCCGCTCTCTCGGGTGGATCCAGCGATGTGAATTGGAGTACCGGTATCCGGGAGGAAACAGTACCATGAGATGTAGGGCGGTAGCTGCACGACGCAGTACATAAGACGATACGGCCAATGCATCATATCTGAGCACATGACACACTATATCGCTTGAGATCGAGGCTCTCGCGGGCAAGGGGCCTTGCTGGAGCAAGCCAATGAAAAGCGATACTCCCCCCCTTCCGCCCTACCACAGAGAATGTAACACGCGAGCAAAGCGTCGATAGGCTTAGTATCGTGGAGGTCCTGGAGCTAACACTGCTGAATGCTAGGAAAATTCCTCGATACGAAGTAGGACTATTAGTGGCGCCCCGTCACAAGCACGAAAAGTGTGAGAATTCCGCAGGGGCCCCGATGGTAGGCTGAATCTGCTCGTAGTATTGGGCAGAAGGGGAAACGGGCGGAAGGGGAAACGGACATCAGTGATGGAATCATGGCATAGTACAAGTATAACAGATCGGAGACCATCGCCCGTCGTGCTGCTGACACTGGCGTGTTGCTAATGTGTGCGTGAGAAATCAGATAATTCCGACTGAGCGGGCTGGACGGCATAGTTTAAGGTCTACTGGGCGCCGTCATAACTCCCAGACCGCCAAAGGCCCCGAGTGATTGACTGTGTATACGGGAGCTGCTATTCAGTTGCGAGCGTACTATGTAGCATAGGATTAAGCATGTTCAAGAGGGTGGTACGGAGGAGCAGGGGTGGCTGTTGGCAACGGCTTTCTGCCACTAACGTCAAACCGAACACAAGCCACAAGGCACACAGTAGAAGGCAACCCTTCCCCTGTATGTTGCTAGAGGGCCCGTTTAGTCTTTCTGTGTTTTAGACCTTCTGGTGCCCAGTAGTGAATGCAGTTTGCCCGACCGATCCCCGAAGCCTCAGAAAAGCCCCCGCAGAAATGTTGCATAGACCAGGTATGTTTCGAGCGCAGAGTCGTGCGACGAGATGAGCCCGCTTCATTTAACATGCCTGCTAGCCGAGGAGAATCTTGCCAGCCTTGCTGGAGGAGTATTAAAAAGGGGAAAGCCTCAAAGCGCAAGCTGCACGCATGTCCGTGCGAAGGAGGAAAAACGTTACCTTTAGAACATATTAGTATAGTCGCGGTGTTTTCAAAACGGACCGCTATTGCATACAGCCAAGAATTGGCCAGAGCCTCAGAATTTTGCTGACATGCAATAGCAGTCCATTTGTCAACTTCATCGCGAGTAGTGCATTATGGCACAGCGTTTAGTCGCTGGGGGTTGAAGCCTACTCCTACTTCCAAGTGCCGGGGGGGAGTATGGTGATTATAGCATGTACACTAGGCACAGCAGAGTGACAATTGAACGCTATTAAAAGTGCTACCGAGTTTAGTTCGGGCGCCAAGTTAAAAACTTACGTCCGACACCAACAAATTAAATTGATGGTATGCTCGGGCACGTGCTTAAAATGGTAAACTCATTTTACGCCACTCGCATGGGCAAACGGCCAGCCGGAGCATGCGTTTAGAAGCTGGCTTTGCCCCACGAGTGAGATCCCGTGTTTGGTCTGGCTATGTAGGCCGCCAAGAGCATGCCCCAGTATATTATACATAACCACCAGGCCTCGTTGTCCATTGTGAAACCTCATTACTTAAATACCCACGGATCTAAGGTGGTACATCCCATCCCTCCATCCACCAATATTTGTTTTTTTTTCTCCTCAAAGAAGCGGGCGAAAACCAAATCTAAACGCCAATAAGAATGCACGGACAATCCGCAAGCACCGTAACCCCAAATGCTCGGATTTTCAGCCGCATCAGGTGACGAGGCTGTTCGTTTTATCGGGCTTCCAAATGAGCATCGGGATTCTGTTACGATACGATTCTTAGATCAATCGTAAACAGGTAGAATGTGCTGGTGAATCCCGCCGACTTTTGCCAAGGGTACTTAACTAAATAATTCCACGCCATACAGAAGTTTAAGGGAAGCTATAACGCGAACTTGGGTTAAAGCTGTACCGTAGGCTAGTCGTTGGATATGGCTGGCTAAGCTATAGGAATATATGGCCTCCCAGCCTCCTTCGTAATCGTAGGAATAATCGAGTACCCAAAGATGTCAGCATAAACAGTGGGAGCCGGTGAAAATTCAAGCCTCATCTCTCGGTCACTTTACCTCATGCGCCTATCCAACCAAGAACAAAAACTCAAGCTGCTCCTTCCAAGATTTCGAATTGCAGAGCGTTTCGCAGTGAAATAAAGGCCAAGAGACTACCGGTATTTTTACTTGTACACAACAGCCTCCGATACCTTATAAGAGCGAGCTGGAAAAGAAAAAGACAAAGAGGATGCGGGAAAATAGAAGGAAAACAAAACAAAAACGAAAACCTCCTCGACCAGTGCAGCGAAGTACAAGACAAGTCACTTGCAATAGTCCGAGATATCTAACGGCGCACAAGCGCTATGAATCCCATAAGGACCATAGCCCTTTTCACCACACAACTTCCCAGTGACTGGACAACGAGCCTGTCTTTCTTGCATTTTCCCATTGACATCATTCTGGAGACTGTCCCGGGTGCGAGTGAGCGCAGTGATCTGGCGCATACCCTCCGTGATCCTCCTCTGCCGTCCAACACTAACCTCAGAGCTAACCACAGCCAGCGACCACTGCCTGACAAGTTCGAAATCGGTCGGGGATTGCGTTTCTTTGGTGGAGAGCGACGGTAACTGTTAGCCCGCACGACATTTACGCCGGGAGACAATAATTGTGGGGGAAAAGGATGTGTACGGCTAACCGTGTATTGGCTCTTGCCCTCCAAACGTGGCACTGTTGGTGGTGGCAGCATCGATATTTACCGCCTGGGCGGTTGATCGGGGCGCGACAGGAACAGCCGCTGACTGGTAGTTGGCTTTCGTCATGTTAAAAATCTCGGCGTTTCGGTGTTGGACTAAGAGCGGATGCGGGAGAGCAGTTGTCCGGTATTCTCTGTGGGAAGGAATACACAGGAAGTTATCTGGTTATGGATGATGGGATAAGGTATCATTAAGATATCAAAAAAGTAACCAAGGAAGCAAGAGGAGGAAGAGAAGAAAAAAGGGAGTAGTTGAACGGTGGTTCCCAACTCGTTTAAACTAGGATGGAGAAAGAGAGATATTAGCCCCATTAAGTACTTGGACGACTTCCAGCATTCGTGTGACGCCCCCTGTACAACTTGAAGCCCACACTCGACTTAGCTGATCCTTCAAAGGTGAGTAAAACAAATGAGGATGATTAAGCAACTCTGCAGAATCATCGGCTGAGCGAAGCAAACTACTGGAAGAAAATCCCTGTTATCCAACGTACCCAAGAATCACGGCAATCCCAATTCTTACCTGAATCAGGCCTGCACGCGGACAGAAGCGTGAGACAGAACCCTGGACCACCGCCCTGGGCCATTGACGTTGCAGGATCAATGAATCCCATCTGGCTCACACATTCTGCCTCCCCGTGGTTGAATAAACCACTGCCAATAATGAAACTATCAAGTCGATTCCCCCCACGTCTCAGCACGCCAATTTCAGGGCAAATTGTCTAAATCCCCAGCCGGGCAACCACCAGTAATTCTCGGGAATCACCATAGTGCCGCTCCCGGGCCATGTGCCATGTAAATTAAGAGACGTAACAGCAGAAGGCCGCTGCGAACCGATCATTGAATGCGCACTCGAGAAGCTTCGTCCCTCACTGCCGTCCATAGTCACACACCCGGCAATGGATCATCTAGAGGAGCAAATCAACCCGTTACCCGAAAGAACGTAGATGCCAAGACACCCACCCTCTCTATTTTTTTTTGGCTTCTTATGCTTGCCCCAATTCCCAGACCTTCCAAAGGTGCTCCATCCCAAAGCTGGTAATGTAATGCAGGAGTATAACACGAGAAAATTTCCTTCCTTATACGAGACAAAAAAGGAGAATTTTGGTTATCAAATCTTGAGCATTACACCTTGTGTCACTTCACAAGCCCAGATCCCCTGTATTCGCTCCTTCTCTATTCACCGCCACAAAGACTGGAAAGAAAAGAAACATTCTGGCAATAGGCGCGGTACCGGTACACTAGAAAAATAGAAAAGAAAAAAAGACTTCTGCTTTTTCTTTCCGTTTGTTTTTTTATTCCTTCATTTCCGTTTCTTCCCCTCGGTATCAATAGTGGAGGGGAAATGTGAAATGCAATGAAAAAATAAATAAAAAGACTCATGACCTAAATCTCCGACCTGGGAATCTGTATATGATGGAACAACATAGACCAGTTTACTCAGATCTGATTTAGAGTGAATTCTCTTTTCCCCGAACGTGTGGTATCGCTATTGGAGGGGTTTCATCATTTCAGCCCTATCAACTCTCACGACTTTCGACACCATGTCCAATATGTGTGGGGGGGCAGTGGGGGTACAACCGAAGAGAAAGGGAGAAAAAAGAACGAAACTCACATCTGCCTATCCGAGGGCGCTACTTCGTGAATCGAATAGAAGGATTTGGTAGAATGAAGACCAACCCCAAATACCAGTTATTCAATGGCACAGGAAAAAGCCGTGCGCTACAGGTCTCGTGCTGCGGGATTACTGCTTCAAGTTCCCTCTTTTAATTGGTGAAAACACCTCCACCTCCCCCACACATTTGTACCGGGTAACCTCACATCCCACAAACAAGGTCGACAGCACAAGCTTATCTTGACGATCTGCAAAGTGTCCACTGAAAACCAACTCACGGCTGCACATCCCCAATCAACAAAACCCCACACACTTCACCCCACAACAATCCCATAGCAGGTCTGAAGTGGGGTATTAGTTGTAACTCATACTGCATGAAGCACTCCGGCGGCGCGGTTTTTGGTGCGGGGCAAGCTTCCAATGGCATTGGTACCTGTTTGAGGGATTCGGTTCCTGAATCCGGGAGGTTCCCGAGCGTTGGGAATTCCTGGTACTTTCAGCATTGTGTAACATTTACCGTAATCGGTGCAAGCCAACTCACAGCTTCCCCGCACCTGGCTCGCTCCAGCACCCTTCCCATCCAACACAACAGTCCTGCTAGAATATCATTAGTGGTAGGAAATTACCGCGCACTAAGATACTTAAAGCATATGAATGGAGTCCCGTCGATGACCACCTACAAGGTTGACAAAAACGTGGACCACCTAGATCGCTCGTGATACACAAGGAAAGGGACCAGTCGCAGCCACCAGAGGATGACCTAAAGATGTTGGCACCAGCAAATGTCCGGACATCTTCAAGCGACTGCCATCTCGAAAATTTCCCAAGTGCGTATGATAATTTTCCTTCTCCCTCTCATCTCTTTGCAAGAAACCATCGCGCCAAAGAGCGGGGAAAACGCCGCGCCCATGAATGAGGGAGGAGGATAGTGCAGAAAAAACGACGGGGGCTAAATTATTTTCGGCGTTCGTCTGAATAACGAGAAAATCTAAGGGGACTAGTCGCGCTGTCTGTTCAGGATAACACCAATCCAATCCATGTGAGAAGGAGATCGGGTCCATTCCTTTCTCAAAGGCATTTTTTTCCAGGCTTCGGAAATCGTTTCTGCTTGCACAGCAAGGCCAAGGTTAGGATTTCTAAACCAATTGTTAGCCACCTGCTCTCCCCGATTGATCTGTAGCTCAATTGCTGAAGTGGGAAGCTCGCCAGAAGACAATCTTTATATAAATGTAAGTCGTTCTCCGCCTTTTTCCACAACTGGGCTCGCCAACTGGGAACATGTGGGGAGAGAGAGAGAGCGAGAGAGAGAAGAAAACCGACGGCTTCTGGTCGGAACTCGCGCTGCGCATGCCGCCTAATGGTCACTCCGACGGGGGCGTGAGTTCGTACGTTCGAGAAAATTGTTGGAAAGGAGTGAAAAAACATCTCGAATCGCAAAATGCTCGAAGCGCCTTGGGAAGGAAGCCATTGCCTCTTGTTTTTTTCATTTTTTTTTCATTTTTTCATTTTTTTCATTTTCATTTTTTTTCCATTCATTGCAAAGCTGTTTTCCCCCGATTACATTACCACACACCAAGTAATCCGCCGGGGATCGAGAGCCTTGGTTTTCCTTGTCATCCCACAATTAGCCTAGGGAGAAAAGAGGGGGTTGTGTTTTTGCGGCGTGTGTGTGTGCGCGTATCGAAGTCCATTCTAGTTTTTAATAAGATTACCCAGACCTCGTGTACTCGTCCTTCGTCGGCCCTCCTAGGCATAGACAGTTTGGATACCTTCGGGGAGAAGGTATCCAGCTAGCCGGTTACCGCCAAACGGCCTCGTCCTGTCTCGCCGTGTCGCTGACAGCCTCTAGTGAAAACCACCATGAGAACCGCCAGATGTTTGCGTAGGTCGGCAATCAATCATTGTAGTGGTCAGAGGTCAACTACAAGGTTTGCGGTAACATTCTGTCTATTGAGGCTAATAGGTTAGAATTGGGGACCCGGATAAAAAAGGGGAAAAAAATCACTTACTGAGCCGAAGGGTTGAGTGAGGCATTGTGCTCAACCAATTTAATCCCATCCAAACGATGAAGCTTTTCTTTGAATGAGGATTTCCCAGCAGCAATTCGGCAACATGGGTTATCGTTTGATAGTTTCTGTCAGTGGTTGCTGGGCATCATTTTCGACTTCATCAGACTGGCTTCCTTAAGCACTCCCGGGCAGAAAAGTGGTACCTACACTACTGTGAAGTAAACACACCACCACCTCTCCTTGTTGTCCACAT
>QOVD01009720.1:742-36707 GCA_003521225.1 Tuber microsphaerosporum | reverse complement strand
GAAAAAAAAAAAAAGAAAACCGTCGATTAGTTAGTACGAACGATCTCCTCTCCACCTCCGGCGATTGAAATCTCAACACCATGAGAAATCATCCTCAACTCCATCCACCTCCCTCTCCCCTCTTCTGATGGCCTCGCTGCCTAGGAGGGTGACGCTACATCTCCCCTCTCCCCTCTGTTCCCCCCCTGATGCCATTGCTCTCTGGCAGTCTTTGTCTAATGGGCTTACGGTTACTCTCTCTTCCCTTCCCCGCTCTCGCTTCCCTGCCCTCACTTAGCGATTGCACACGGTCGGCAACCCCTTTCTCGTCAATGGCCTTTCGTAGGTTCGGGCTATCGGTGAAGTAGTGGCCCCGGTGGCTCTGCTCGCTGGTATTGCACTCTTTCCAGGGAACTCTGTTTGGTATGGTCGGCATCGTCGAAAATCTGTGATCTCGTCTCGGTCGGTTGGTTTCGCACTTCTTGATTGGGTCTACCCCTCCGCCCCCCTCGTCTTTTCGGTCATTCGTCCCATGGCTCGGTTACAGCCCCCCACTCGTCTATCGGCCACCTCTCGCCTGGTCGGCCACTCCTCTTCTGGCTGGCACCCTACTGCTATCCTTACCTTGGTTGTGTTCCGGAGGGTCAGATTGATTCTCTTTCGCCACACGGCCCTGGGATCCTTCGATTTTGTCATTCACTCCACAGTCTGTCTATGGCCCGCCCCTTCCGTTCTGTACATGTTATGGCTTGACGTCGCGCACGGCCCCTTCGTGGGCAAAGCTGATGGGATATGCTGGGGTAGACACTAGTATGCTTTTGGGTTTCTCGTTTAGGGTTTCACTGTCGTTTAGTTTCTTTCATTCTGCTTGTCTGTGGAGGTTTTGTCGGAGCTCAGGCCCGTGATTGTTTTCTGCAGTTTTCTACTCATAGTACCGGACTTGTATGCGGGTTTCCGCTCCTGTCGGGCAGGGTCAGAGCGTTTTTAGCAGGGGAAGGATCGGGATGGACTGATGTTGGATACGTCGGGTATTTGGGGTCTTAGCGGAAGCTGCGTACCCTTTTCGTCCCGTAGCTAGTCTTGTACTGTAAGCCTAATACAAGATAAAAGATTGAGAGAAAAAAAAAAAAAAAACAAATGTAAAAACCGTCGAGTAGTTAGTCACGAACCATCTCCTCTACACCTTCGGCGATTGAAATCTCAACACTATGAGAAATTGTCGTCAACCACCCTCCCTCCTCTCCCCTCTTTTGATGACCTAGTTGCCTAGGAGGGTAACGCTACTACCCTCCTCTCCCCTCTGTTCCCCTTCTGATAGCTTTGCTCATGGGCAGTCTTTGTCTAGGGGGTTCACGGTCGCTCTCCCACTCCTTCCCCGCACTCGCTTCACTGCCCTCGCTTAGCGTTTCCCCTCGGTCGGCAACCCATTTCTCGTCAATGGCCTTCGGCAGTTTCGGGTTATCGGTGAAGTAGTGGCCCTGGTGGCTCTGCTCCCTGGTATTGCACTACCTCTTGGGAACTCCTTTTGGTACGGTTGACAACGTCGAAAAGCTTTGATCCTGTTTTGGTCGGTCGGTCTCGCACTTCTTGATTGGGTCTACCCCTCTGCTCTTCTCCAACTCTGCCCCAGGCCTCCCCTCCGCTCCCGGTTTCGTCCAGTTGCTCTGTTACAGCTACACACTACTCCTTGGCTGGTACCCTACTACTAGGTGGCTCCTCTCGCCCCACTCGGCATGCATCCCCTGGGGTCCCCTCCTCCTTCGTTGGGCTCTGCCCTTCACCTTTGCCAGGTCCCTGTCCCTTCTAATCGGCTGTCCTAGGGATCAGTCATTGCTTAGTGCGTGGCAGTGAAATTGGTCAGTTGTATGAGGTTCATACCTACTGCCTCTGCTCCTCGGGGCATGCACTCCTCCGGGTCTCGTTTTCCAGTGGGCCCTTAGGGCATTTCCTTGTGCCATATGTCTCCGCCGCGCCGGCTTGTCGTATGGATCTCCCGCTGGGATTCCTTCAGCCCCTGTTGACGGCCTGCATGGTCCGGGTACTATTGCCCCTTGTGTGTGCTCAGGTCCGATGGTATATCCTACGGTTTCGTATTGGGGATTTCTTTCATGCTGGGCTTGAAGCCTTCTTTGTTGGTTTATAGGTTTCTCACTGTCGTTTTGTTTTTTCTCTTGTTGGGCTGCACGTCTGTGGAGGGATTTTGGTTCATGGTATTCTGGCCTGTTGTTTTCTTTATAGTTTCTACCCATAGTACCGGGCTGGTGTATCTTTAGCCGAGG
The DNA here is from genome assembly GCA_003521225.1 of Tuber microsphaerosporum. Lineage (NCBI taxonomy): Eukaryota > Fungi > Ascomycota > Pezizomycetes > Pezizales > Tuberaceae > Tuber > Tuber microsphaerosporum. The sequence goes on along the minus strand of QOVD01009720.1, from coordinate 34,449 downwards.
CGAGTGCGCGGTCGGGCAGAGTCAGAGGGTGTTAGTAGGGGGAGCATGGGATGGACAGTAGTTGGAGGTTTGTTCCTGCCTTAGCGATAAGCTGCATGTAGGTCCGTCGCCTTAATCACGGAATAAATTGATATAAAAAAAAAAAAAAAGCGGTCGAGTAGTTAGTCCACGAACCATCTCCTCTACACCTTCGGCGATTGAAATCTCAACACCAGAGAATCATCCACCTTCCCAATCCACGGCCACGGCCGAGGGGGAGGTCCCCATCACCACTTTTGGCCCTTATCATGATCTCACCCTGGGCAAGCGTGTTTCTAGGGGCTGATGCATGGTCGCCTTTTATCTCCTCCACTTCTTGTTGTTTGTTTCGCCTCCCTTAGCAAAAAACAAACGGTCGACAACCCCTCTTTCTACGTTGAGGGTCGGCGTTATGGTGTCCGGACTCTGGCGAGAGTCCCTTTTCGTCTCGAGAGCTCGACCCTTGATGGGGAAAGCTTCGGTCAGTAACATCTCGGTTCCTGTCTTTCACGTTGTCTTCGGAAATCGTTCGGCTATGGCCTGTTTGCTGCCTGTTTCTAGCAAGTTGGCTACCCTCCGTTCTCCTCCTTCTGGTTTTGCCCAGTGGTCCTGTTACAGCCATCCCCGCTCGCTGGCTGGCCTGTTGGCCGGTTCGCCATCCTCCTCATGCCCTTTGCAGCTTACGGGAGCACCCCTCGGTTCGGTCGATCGTCGTATTGCACTGCCTCGGTTATCATTTTCGGGCTTTGGGTCGGTTGTAATGTCCTGCAGGGTCTTTGTTTTATGGCTTCTGTAGGCCCCCTGGGCTATCAATCTCTTTGGGGTTTATCTACTTTTGCTACTGGGATATTAATTGGGTTTCTTTTGTTTGACCTGGCGGAACGTTTGGCGTCGGTGGGGGGTGTGCGGGTTGCTGGTTTTCCTGTTGTCTCCTGCTTGTCTTTTGAGAGTATTTTGTATTTTCTTAGAGCAAGATTGTGCGGTTGGTCCCGGACCATAGAGACTGGGGGCGATGGCTTTTTCCAGTGTTCTGGGCGGGGTTGGGGCCTTTCTTTACCATAGCTTTAACCGCTGCATGTAGTCTTTGAGCCTAAGTAGTTGAAATCAAAGCACCTGATATAAAAAATAGAAAAAACAAACGTGGAGTAGTTAGTCATGAACCATCTCCTCTACACCACCGGCGATTGAAATCTCAACACTATGAAAATCATCGTCAACCACCCTCCCCCCTCTCTCCTCTTCTGATGGCCTAGCTGCCTAGGAGGGAGATGCTACAACCCCCCTCTCCCCTCTGTTCCCCTTCTGATAGCATTGCTCTCGGGCAGTCCTTGTCTAGGGAGTTCACGGTCGCTCCTCTCCCCTTCCATGCTTTCGCTTCGCTGCCCTCGCTTAGCGTTTGCACACGGTCGGCAACCCTTTTCTTGTCAATTGCCTTCTGCAGTTTCGGGCTATTGATGAAGTAGTGGCCCCGGTGGCTCTGCTCCCTGGTATTGCACTACCTCCTGGGAACTCTGTTTGGTACGGTCGACATCGTCGATAAACTGTGATCTTGCTTCGGTTGGTCGGTCTCGCACTTCTGGACTAGGTCTACCCCTCCGCTATCCTTTCCTCTGGCTCCGGCCACCCTCCTCCTCTTGGTTTCGTCCAGTTGCTCTGTTACAGCTAAAATCTGCTCCCTGGATGGTACCCTACTACTAGGTGGCTCCTCTCACCCCCCTCGGCCCTCCTTCCCTGGGGTTCCCTTTTCGCGTCGCTCGAGCCTCGCCTTCTCCTCTGGGTCCCTGTCCTTTCTGATCTTCCTGCCTTGGTATCTGTCATTGTTGAGTATGTGGCGGTGAAACTGGTTCGTTGAATGGTGTTCATACCTGCCGCCTCTGTCCCCCGGGACTTTCACCCCTCCGGGTCTCGTTTTCCAGACGGCCCTTAGGGCATTTCCTTACGCCACATGTTTCCGCCGTACCGGCTCATTGTATGGATCTCACGCTGGGATTCCTTCAGCCCCTGTTGAAGGCCTATATGGTCCGGATATCATTACCCCTTGTGTGTGCTCAGGTCTGGTGGTATAGCCTACGGCTTGGTATTGGGGGTTTCTTTCATGCTGGGCTTGAAGTCTTCTTTGTTGGTTTATAGGTTTCTCACTGTCATTTTGGTTTTTCTCTTGTTGGGCTGCACATCTGTGGAGGTTTTTGGTTCGAAGGTTTCTGGCCTGTTGTTTTCTTTGTAGTTTCTACCCATAGTACCGGGTACTGATTTCTACCTCTACACAAAGTAGTTACGCTGTCGAGCAGGGTCAGAGGGATTTAGCATTGGGCGTATGGGATGGACAGTAGTTGGAGGGTTTTAGCTTTCATACCTAACAGTGTTAGATAGCTTTCGTACCTAGTTAGTTCTCACTTGGCAAATGAATAAAATCGATAAAACAAAAAAAAAAAAAAGAGAAACAAAACTGTCGAGTAGTTAGTTCACGAACCATCTCCTCTACACCTCCGGCCATTGAAATCTTAAGACCAGAGAATTATCGTGGAATCCTCCACTACCCACCCTCCCCATCACCCCTTTTGGCCATTATTATGATCTCGTCCTGGGCAAGCTTGTTTCTAGAGGCCAATGCGTGGTCACGCTCTACCTACTCCTCCTCTCATTGATTGCTTCGCCTCACTTAGCAAAAACACATGGTTGGCAACCCATCTTTCTACGTTTCTGGTCGGCGTTACAGTGTCCGGACTCTGGCAAGAGTACTTTTTCGTCTCGATAGCTCGACCCTTGATGGGGAAAGCTTCGGTCAGTAACATCTCGGTACCCGTCTTTCGTGTCGTCTTTGAAAATCATTCGGCTATGGCCTGTTTGCTGCCTGTTTCTAGCGAGTTGGCTACCCTCCGTTCTCCTCCTCCCGGTTTCGTCCAGTTGCCCTGTTACAGCCATCCCCCCCTTGCTGGCTGGCCTATCAGCCGGTTCGCCATCCTCCTCCCGCCCTTTGCAGCTTAAAGGAGCATCTCTCAGTTCGGTCGATCGTCGTATTGCACTGCCTCGGTTATCGGTTTCGGGCTTTGGGTTGGTTATAATGTCCTGCATGGTTTGTGTTTCATGGCTACTGCGGGCCCCCTGGGCTATCAATCGCTTTGGGGTTTATCTACGTTTGCTACTGGGATATTAATTTGGTTTCTTTTGTTTGGCCTCCTAGAAGGTTTAGCGTCGGTGGAGGGTGTGCGGGTTGCTGGTTTTCCTGTTGTCTCCTGCTTCTCTTTTGAGAGTATTTTGTATTTTCTTAGGACGAGATCATGCGGTTGGTCCCAGGCCATAGGGACTTGGGGCGATGGCTATTTCCAGTGTTCTCTGTGGGGTTTGGGGCTTTTCTTTACCATAGCTTTTACCGCTGCATTTAGTCTTTGAGCCTAAGTAGTTGAAAGCAAAGCACCTGATATAAAAATAAAACTAATAAAAATAAAAAAAAAAAAAAACATTGAGTAGTTAGTTCCTCACACAACCATCTAAGTACTTTCTTATACTATCAATTCAAGTTATCTTTACTATCACGATTCCTGGCGAATAAGAGCAGTGTCTCTTAGTACGTTCTCGACTACACGATAGGAGCAAGAGTGTTCGGCTATCAGAAGTAGTATTCGAGAACAAGGAAGTTGTTACCTGCTGCAAGGCTCGCCCGGAGGAAAGGATCCTTAAATTTGGTTGCGTTCCATTGCAGTTCCTACCCAAAAGACAAGACGTTGGAACAAAACGAGGACCCACTAGCAGAAGCAGTATTCGACACTGACTCTTTAGGAGAAGCACTTCAACAATCAGTTGTAGCATTCAGAGCCGGAAGCCCAGTATCACCGGAACCAGGATCCCCAGAAGGATCAGAAGGAACAGCATCACCAGCCATCACAAGGAGAAACACGATGTCAGCACCAGCATCAGCTGCCCAGGACCTACCAAGCAACCCCCCAGAAGGTGGCTCTACACTGGCGATCCAACTGGCAGGCTTCATGTTAGGCACATTGGAAGCACATGTATGAAATACTGGAATCCAGTGCACGGACCTCGGAGTGCATAGAGCCCTGCGTACAGACCTCAAAAATACGGCCATCATACCCCTGCAGCCCCGACTTTAGGACACTACATTCGCCTCAGCACCTGTGGTAGTTGCGCTCGCACTCAGAAAGTCCCCTCCAGGAACCACTCACAATAAGACCATATACATTGCGGCCGTCCGTCCGACCGGATGCTGTTCGCAGGATATATGACAAGAGAACCTAGCGAAAATTATGCAAGTGGTTCGAATCAAATCGGTCGACGTCGCATAAAGCTATATGCCTTCAAAGTCAAGTGAGCTGAAGGAAACAAAAGAATGGACGGTTGAGCGAAATCCTTCTATGAGAGAGTTAGACTCTAGTAGGCATAGTGGAGACCAACGGTCCCACTCAGAGCCAGTCAGTAAGGGAGAGGCACTGCGCGCAATTAGCCATAGGTGCGATTGTGGGCAAGAGTCATCCCGAAACCTGACGCTAATGTAGTCTAAGAACTCATACGCATTGAATGGTCTGACGACCAAAAGTTGGCCACTTCTTACATGCCTCGGTGAAGAAAGTTACTGCGCTAGCACCTATTGGGCTACGAGAAGTCTGAACACCTATCGTTGAAGGGAACGACACACCCTCACGATTAGACGAATAGTGTATGTCTTCATAATGCTAAGCAAGTAGTCGAACAGTTGTCAGGGTCAGACAGTGTTTGCACTTTTTAGTTAGTAGTTATTAGTTAGCCCGCGAACACTCAGACGCAGAATATAAATATCGAAGTGCCTCCCTTGCTACAAGAAAGCATAAAAAGCACGGGAGAACAGATCTTATCAATATAAAAAGTTATCGCGCTACAAATCTTTATCTTGCTCGATTATCCTTTTTTATTACATAAATTACTTCTCACGAGAGATAGTTACCCACGAGCCTTCTTAGACAAATCTCCAAAGACACCTACCCAGGCTTAGTCCGATATTATAGTCCCACTATCGGCTACTCCTAACACTTCACAGATGACCAACTACGACAGATCATAGAGCTGGCACGAGGTGGTGAGGGAACCTCGAGACTGAAAGTAAAACCACCCCGAGAGTTCAGAGGGGAACGAGTGTCACTACGAATATTCATAGCACAATGCAACTTGTACTATGATGCAACAGGCATTACCACGGACAGAGAAAAAGTAGCATACGCGAAATGGCTACTGAGAGATGCAGCAGCAAAATGGATTACACCATGTGTGGAAGGAAGGAAAACTGAGAACTAAGATACTGGGAGCCGGTTTTTGGACGCGCTTAGAAGACAGTTCGCCGACGTCGATGCGCAAAATTCAGCAAGGACCAAGATTGAGGGCATGACGCAAGGGAAACGAAGTATAACCGACTACAGGAATAAATTCCGGTAAACAGCTGAAGAGGCTGAATACGACGATCAAACAATGCAACGAATATTCCTCAAAGGAATGAATCGTACCCTACACGATGCCTGTGGACAAGACAATTACGAAACTGGCGAGATTGAAGACCTGGCGAACTGGGCTATCAGGAAGGAAAATCACATCAACTTTGTCAGCAGCATACAACAGAGAAACATATCAAACCAGGTTTTCAAGGTACCAAGAAACCAGCCTGTGACCTTTCGACCATCAAACAACGACGAAAGGGGACATCCATTAGACCTCGATGCAACACGAAGGCAACCTAGCTGTAGGTTACCCAACAACAAATTGAGGAGAAGAATCTGAGAGCAACTATGTGTTAGGAGTAGCCGATAGTGGGACTATAATATCGAACTAAGCCTGAGTAGGTATCTTCAGAGATAGGTCTTAGAAGGGTTGTGGGTAACTATATCTCGTGAGAAGTAATTTGATATAATAAAAGGATAAGGGGGTAAGATAAGGATTTATAGCGTAATAACTTTTGATATTGATAAGATCTCTTCTCCAGTGCTTGATGATTTCTTGTAGTAAGGGAGGCACTTCGATATTTATATTCCGCGTCTGAGTGTTCGCGGGCTAACTAATATCTGCTAACTAAAAAGTGCGAACAGACTCTGACCCTGACAACTGTTCGACTACTTGCTTAGCATTATGAAGACATACACTATTCATCTGATCGAGAGGGTGTGTCATTCTCCTCAACGATAGGTGCGCAGAGTTCTCGTAGCCCAATAGGTGCTAGCGTTGTAACTTTCTTCACCGAGTCATGTAAGGAGTGGCCAACTCCTTGGTCGTCAGACCATTCAATGCGTATGAGTGCTTAGGCTACATGCGCATCAGGTTTCGGGATGACTCTTGCTTGAAATCGCACCTATGGCTAATTGCACGCAATGCCTCTCCCTTACTGACTGACTCTGAGTGGGACTATTTGTCTCCACTATGTGTACTAGTGTCTAATTTCCTCATGGGAAAACTTCGCCTAAGCGTCCATTCTTTTGTTTCCCTCAGCTCTCATACCTTTGAAGGCCTATAACTTTATGTGATGTCAGCCGATTTGGTCCGAACCACTTGCATAATTTTTGCTAGGTTCTCTTCTCATATATCCTGCAAACAGCATCCGGTCGGACGGACGGCCGCGACGTATATGGTGTTATTGCAAGTGGTCCCAGGTGGGACATTCTTGAGTGCGAGTACAACTACCACCGGTGCGGCAACGAAAGTAGTGCTCCAATGTAGGGGCCGCAGGGGTATGATGGCCATATTTTTGAGGTCTGTGCGCAGGGGTCTGTGTGCTTCGGAGGTCTGTGCGCTGGATTCCAGTATTCCATACATGGGCTTCCAATGTGTCTAACAGGAGCTCCCTCCTTAATGTTTTGCCTCGAATACCTTTTTATTTATATAACTAGATCCAATTTATTCTAACTTCCTGTTTGAACTTGAAGTAGTAGGGTAAAAAACCTCATGCGTTTGCTTGTCCACATGAGGAAACCCTATCCTTACTTCATTCAACTTCGGCCAGTCCCCGCATATCCGGGTTCTACCTATCAAAACTTTCTACCATCTCCCGAGCGTGTGTTAACCCTGCCGGGGGTTCCCCAGTATTTTCGTCCTCTGCACATCCCTTCCATTTTACAAAATACCGAAGTTCCTTGAACGTCCGGTTTCGTCTTCCCACCTTTCTAGTGTAAGTGATTTTTTTCTCACTTTTAAGTATTCTTTCCACTTCCCATTCCAGATCTCACTCAACATCGTCGGGTTCTCTAGTTGGTTGTTCTCTGGCCTCCCGTATTGAGATTCGGTAGAGTTCCAGCAACGAGATATGGAACACGCGATGTATTTTCCATCATGGGGAGATTTCGAGTTTGAAGGCTCGATTGCTCCTCTGAACTTCCAATACTTTGAATGGTCCGTGAACCTTCGGGCTTAGTTTTTTCGTTGGTCACTTAGCTTGTATGTTTTTTGCGTTTAGCATTACTAAGTCCACAATCTTAATATCCGGTTGCTGTTTTGCTTTCCGGTTATAATATCTGCCCATATCTTCACGAGTTTTCTCCAATGCCATTTTGGCCCGTTGGTGTATATTCTGCATCCAGTGTGAATAGAGTCCTGCTCCTGGATTCTGAGCTTCTCGTTCCTTCATCCATTCCGTTTGCGTGTGGAACCCATAGTTTGCGTAGAAGGGGGATAACCCATGGGCGGTTGTAGTGGAGTTGTTGTATGCATGTTCTGATAGTGGTAACAACTGATACCAAATCTCCTGATCGTAGTTGACGAAGTTGCGTAAGTAACCTTCCAAAGTTTAGTTGGTTCTTTCTGTTTGTCCGTCGGTTTGGGGGTGGTAAGCTGTTGACATCTTGCGTTTAATGCCTAGCGATTTGCACAAAGATTCCCAAAATTCCCCTGAGAACTTAGCATCCATATCTGATATTATCTCAGTGGGGAGGCAATGAAGTTTCCAAACTTCTCGTAAGAAGATATCTGCCACATCCTTGGCCGTTGTGTTTTCTCCTAGACCTATAAAGTGGGCCATTTTTGTGAATCGGTCCACTACTACCATGATCTGGGTGTGTCCCTGGGATTCTGGTAGATGGGTAATGAAGTCTGTAGAGATAGATGTCCATGCGGCGTAAGGGACTTGTAATTGTTGTAGTAACCCGTACTTTGCATGTCATGGCGAATTATTGTGTTGACATTCGTCGCATGACCTCACATGGTTGTTAATCCAAGGGGTGAGTCCTTTCCAGTAGAAGTCTCGGGTGACAATTTCAATTGTTTTTTCTTGCCCAAACTGCCCCGCTACTCGCGAGTCGTGGCATCCTTTGGCGATTGTAGTTTGTAGAGCTTCATTGTCGGGAATATACAAGCGGTGCTTGTAACAGAGTAAGTCCTGTTTCCTATGCCAGTTCTTGGGTGGTTCCTTCTCTTCAGCCTCCAACCTGTCTAGTTCCTTCTGTCTACTCATCCATTCCTAATCCTTTCCTCCTGCTGCCAATGGTTCCGTGATGAAGTCTATGTTAAACGCTTTCATTTCTACTTGGGATAGAATAGCGTTTGACATCATAACATGTTCTAGCATTAACCGTGGGTGACTTCCCAGGTCCTCGATATCCAAGTATTCGTTTTTTCCTTTTTCCTCTTGTAGGAAACATACCATGGGTGGCGAGTCCGATACCTCAATGGTTCGCTTAGGGGAGAGATCAGTACTTCCGAATCCTTTATCCGATGTTTGTGTTTCCTGAAGGCTATCTACCTCCATCATGTCTGATGTGTCAATTTTCTCAATTATGAGTTGCGCTATTCGGTCACCTGGTTGAATCTGACAATCAGCCCTACTGTGGTTTACCATAATGACCTTTATTTCTCCTGTGTAGTCTGCGTTTACCACACACCGATGTATAGCGATGCCTTTTTTGCTGGCCAGTCCACTACGTGGAGCGATTCTTGCATAGGTGCCTTTTGGTAACCCAATCGCTATTCCCGTTTCTGCCAATACCTGACCCTGGGCTTGTATGGTCAAGTCCTGAATTGCGTATAGGTCGTGGCTCGCTGCTAGCCGTGATCCTTTGGTCCGAAGTATAGCTTTTGCGGAGAGTCGTTTTACCCTAATTACGTTGCAGTTTGGTTGTTCGATACCTGAAACGTATCCTTCGTCTTCTTCTTCGGCATAAATGAGTGCTAATTTGAAGTGCTCGGGCTTTAGAATAGACTGCTCGCTATGCTTAGCTCCCTCCTCAGGACGGTACTCCGGCCGTCGGCTTAGCGCCTCTGGCTTTCCACCTCTTGTCCCAGGTCGGTAAATGATCCTGAAATTATAGTCTGCCAGTCTTTGCGCCCAGCTCCTCTGCCTCTGGCTCCAAACCTTGGTAGTTTAGAAATTTTGCAAATTTTGATGGTCAGTGTAAACGGTTATTGGGTTATCCGATCCCACCAAATAATGTCGCCATTCTTTGAAAGCTTCCAAGATAGCGAGTAATTCTGTATCCTGAATCCCATAGTTGCGTTCTGCTTCGTTCAATTTTCTGTAGTTGAAAGCTACCGGATGTAGTCTTTTTTCCTTAAATTGTGATAAAACGCAGCAAAGTGCAAAGTCGCTTGCGTCTGTTTCAACTACTGATTCTCGATCTGGGTAAAAATACTCCAAGATTGGTGTGTGGCAAATCGCTTTTTGAGTTCTTCGAAACTGGTATTCTGTTTTGGCCCCCGAAGAATGTACTTTTTTCTCCTTTTAGCGTTTACGTGATAGGCGTACTGATTTTTGGGAAATCCTGAATGAATCGCCGATAAAAGTTGGTAAATCCCACAAATATCTGGACTTCTTTAACCGACCGTGGTGGCTTCCAGTTCCTAATTGACTCCACTCTGCGCTCGCTCATTGTGACGCCATTGGTTCCGACGATATAACCTTGGAATTCTACCGATTCTACGTGAAAGACTGATTTTGTGATTGATATTGCCAGTCGGTGTTCTTGTAGTTTATCCAGGACCTTTCTTACGAATTCCTCATGTTCTTCCACCGTCTTGGAATAGATTAGAATGTCGTCTAAGTAAACCACTACTTCATGATCGAGAAATTCTAGGAGGATTTTGTTCATCATAGCCTGGAAAGTTGAAGGTGCATTGACCAGTCCGAAAGGCATTACCTTGTATTTGAAATGCCCATATCTGGTTCGAAACGCGATTTTCCATTCATCCCCTTTGCGTATTCTCAACAGATGGTAACCGTCCTTTAGGTCCAATTTGGTGAATATTTTTGCCCCTGCCACTAGATCTTTTAGTTCTCACATTAAGGGTACGGGGTACTTATTTAAGATCGTTAGTTTATTAAGGTTCCGATAATCCACACTGAGACGCAGTTTCCCATCTGGCTTTGGAACAAAAAGGATTGGTGCGCCTGCTGGAGACTGACTATGGGCGATCATTCCTTGCTTTAGCATCTCTTTTAGATACTTGTCTAACAAGTCTAACTGATAAGCCGACATAGGGTAGATGGGTCCCAAGGGTGGTTCAGCCCATGGCTTGTGATCAATCGCATAATCGAATGTTCGTCGGCCTGCTAAAGTTTGTGCTGTTGAAGTGAGAAATAGCTCCTTGTATTTCACATACGGTTGTGGTAGCATGTCCAGGAGTACTTGGTTAGGATCGTCCACTTGCTTTATTCTTCAACAATTTTGTGCTTCCTCGTCGTAAGTTACGGTTTCGTCCTATTCAACCATTCCTCCTCTTCCTTCATCTTCGACATGTCCTTGACAACAATGCTCGTTGAATGCCCTCTTCTTTGGGTCTGCAATATTTGCAATAGGGTGTTCTTTATACCACCATCCAAACGGGATGATTAAGTGGTATTTGCCTGCCGCTGGTATCTCGCAAGATATATCTGAGCGATGGCTATTATTTCCTATTTCTAGGAGTAAGGGGTGAGTAAAGTGTTTACCCCCTGAGGGGTTATTTTCCCCATCAAAGGCTACAATAGGCAGCGTATTCTGTCGTGTTTCGTATGGTATATTGAAGTGTTTAACTAAATCTTTGTATATTGAAAATATGTTCGATGCCGAGTCTAGAAGTACTGGGATGCGTATTTGTTTTCCTGCAGCTTCAAGATATGCAGGCCCTTCCGGGCAGTTGTAATGTGGGGGTTTGGGAATTTGGGATTGTATACGTTTGCCTATGGCCAACGTGGCCATGTTTTTTCTTTTCGTCATCATGGTCGAGAGTAGGTATTAGGGGTTTGTTACCACGCCCGCGTAGTTTCGACTATTGCAGTCTCCTCAGACAAACTAAAATATGTTAATAGCTCAGTTACTGGGCGGCCCACTACTACCGGTCTTTACTTCTTGCTGAAGAATTCCCATAACCCTCCAGACTGCCACTGTATTTACTAGCTTGCCTATCCAACTGGTTTTAGTACCATCTCAAGCTGGTTTATACCTTAGGGAGTAATTCTGGATTCTCGGTATTTTACTCCTAACATTCAGCCGGACGCTGTATTGGTTGGACAACGTAGTGACGCTTTGACGCATATGTCCTGTCACTAACCTCATAGGTCTGGGTGGATGTACTTCCGGGCTGTTCTGAAAATGTGGATTCCTGCTCTCCCAATCACCGCTGGTTTGAACTGTCTTCTGGGGGTTCCTCGTTGGACTGATCATACTAAGAGACTCTTCCCTTATCGTCATCCTAACAGGTTTTCTTCTTCTGGGTAGTAATTAATTCTTTCTCCAGGTCGCTCCGCTTTGTTCTCTTAGGCCTTCAGGGTTACGCCCGATAACTACTTATGTAGTCTCTAATTATTTTTGATTTTGAATTCGGAGGGAGAGGTTCCTCCGAGTACACGACTGCCGTCACCATCGGTGCCAGGAGTAACTTAAGTTATTTCCATATCGCTGAAGTCCCATGCCATCCCTCGCTCTATTTGATTGACCCTGGGTGGTTCTTCTGTTGGTTGCTGATTTAGAGCCGCAGATTGTCTTGGTTGGAAAGGAGTCGATGGGCTGGCCTTCCATTGCCGCGACTTCGGGTAGGGGGCCTTTTTATGATAAGGCTTCTTGGATTCTATTGCCCAAATCTGAATTGACTTTCGGCATTCAGCCTATTTGTGGTTATTCATTCCATAACGGGTACACTGTTGGTTTTCTTTTCGTGCTTGGATAACCTGTTCTTTGATGTCACCATGTGCCATTTTCCAATCCGTAGGCTCCACTTTTCCCTTAGTGGTGGTCCCCTTGGTTTTTCTCTCCGGCTCCTTCTTGGCTTTGTACTCTGATTTTTCTTCTGCGGTGTATGTTTTTCCTGGCTTCTTAGGTTTGTAAGTTTTTTCCTCCCTTTTCCTTTTTTCACCAGAGTTGCCCTAGGTTGTGGTGGGATAGTCATGTCATAGTGCGACTTGCATTAAAAAAGTCTTCTCACGCTTGGTGACTTCTCTTATTGCTGCCATGTTAGGCACATTGGAAGCCAATGTATGGATACTGGAATCCAGCGAACAAACCTCCGAAGCGCACAGACCCCTGCACACAGACCTCAAACATACGGCCATCATACCCCTGCAGCCACTACGTTGGAGCACTACATTCGTTGCCGCACTGGTGGTAGTTATACTCGCACTCAAGAATGTCCCTCCAGGGACCACTCACAATTTAACCATCTACGTCGCGGCCGTCCGTCCGACCGGATGCTGTTCGCAGGATATATGAGAAGAGAACCTAGCAAAAATTATGCAAGTGGTTCAGACCAAATCGGCTTACGTCGCATAAAGTTATAGGCCTTCAAAGTTATGAGAGCTGAAGGAAACAAAAGAGTGGACCCTTAGGCGAAGTTTTCCCATGAGGTAATTAGACACTAGTACGCATTGAGGAGACCAATAGTCCGACTCAGGGTCAGTCTGTAAGGGAGGGGCATTGCGGGCAATTAGCCATAGGTGCGATTTCAAGCAAGAGTCATCCCGAAACCTGATGTGGGTGTAGCCTAAGCACTCATAGGCATTGAATGGTCTGACGACCAAGGAGTTGGCCACTCCTTACATGACTCGGTGAAGACAGTTACAATGCTAGCACCTATTGGGCTACGAGTACTCTGCATATCTATTGTTGAGGAGAATGACACACCTTCACGATTAGATGAATAGTGTATGTCTTCATAATGCTCAGCAAGTAGTCGAACAGTTGTCAGGGTCAGAGAGTGTTCGCACTTTTTAGTTAGCAGATGTTAGTTAGCTGGCGAACTCTCATACGCGGAATATAAATATCGAAGTGCCTCCCTTGCTACAAGAAATCATCTAGCACTGGAGAAGAGATCTTATCAATATGAAAAGTTACCAGGCTATAAATCTTTATCTTACTTGATTATCTTTGTATATATCAAATTACTTCTCACAAGTGAGAGTTACCTACGAGCCTTCTTAGACAACATCTACAAAGATACCTACTCAGGCTTAGTTCGATATTATAGTCCCACTATCGACTACCCCTAACACTATATTGATAGTTCTCCTTGTTACCAAGGCTCACCTCAAATCACTTTTCTTGCACGAGCAAAAAATTCCCTTTGACATACCAAAATGTCTTTCCCCTCAAGACCACTTATTATGGGGAGAGGAGAACCCATGGACACTTCAGGCGAAGACCCGCAAAGCCCCATGGAACGCATTACAGAGGTATCAGGGGCTTCTATTCACTCCAGCACTGATACCCCGATACACTCCGATATCGCACAAAGGCGAACTGGATCTCCCTATCCCGCACCAAGAGGACTTGGGGCCAAAATAGCGGCTTCCGGATCTGGGAGTAGACAAGGATCCCCGAGACCAAGCAACACCGATGCATACCTATACAATCTAATGGAACGAGCTGCAAAGGATGCACGACACTTAGACGGAGGAATTACCACTAATCAGGTAAACATTGGTGACCTTGCCGAGACAGTACAAGGATTAGTGTCAGAAAGAGATGACACTAGGAAGAAGGTGGCAGAAGGAGAGCAATTGGATGCGGAGAAAACTGCGGCATTCGAAGGACTCAGTGTAGCAGTAGAAAATGCTACTTCTACGAGACCAGAGGAGTTAGCCAGGATGGCTCAAGAAATCAAAGCGGCTAATGAGCGACAAAGTCGCCACGAAGCAGTAAGGGCCCAACTTGATGCTAACATTGAAGAACAGGATTAACCTTCGGCAACACGGGATTCTATACTTGAGCAAGAAGTATTAAAACTCCAAGCTCAACATGCGCAAGACATAGCTATACTCCAAAAAGTAGTATCAGACCAAGCCGAAGCACAGAAAACCTTCGCAAATACGCAAACCGCACAAATGGAACAGGTGATGAGATTATTAGGGAATCTCCAACCAACGCCAACAAGCACAGTCCCAGCCCAACCAGCTCCAGCGGCTCCGCTAGCAGCGGAAGCACCAGATAAAGTCCAGCGCTGGATGCAGGAAAGGCATAAACCAACCAGGCAAGACAAGGGGAAACAACCGGAAGAATACTCCATAAACCAAAGAGACGATAGTGGTAACCAAGGACCACCAAGGCAACCACCGGGCAGAAATGACCCTGACCCAAGTGACCATGACTCCGATGATAAGCAAGGAGGAAATAGGGGAAACGGCGGACCATCTTGGAGACCCGAACGTGGCAACCCAACTGACCCGCAGGTAGCCCTGTTAGCTAAAGCAATAGGAATTGCCATTGCCCATAGTGGCAAAAAACAAGCAGACACACCCCCAACCTTCAAGAACATCAAACACGAAGACATTAAACTTTGGTTACTACGATGCGAGACCTACTGCAAAAGAAATCCACACCAGTGGGAAACTGATAAGGAACGTATTAAGTACGCCTTAGGAAGAATGGAAGGGGAAGACGTGGCGGCATTCGCCATAACCTATAGGAAGAAGAATACTGGTGAAATGGATTACCTAAAGGTAGAGGGATACGAGTATTGGGAAGTATTTAGAAATCAATGCGTCACCCATTTTGCGCTCACCCATGAAGGTGAAAGAGCAGTGGGACTAATGGAAAACCTCCAGTACAAAAATAACGTCGATAAGTATCTCCTGGGATTGCGTGGCGCCAGATGATCGAACGACAACTTCCCAGAGAAGCCTTACGCCGATTATCCACTGAAGAATATGCCAGTGATAGGGATTGGATGGCAGCAATAAGGGAAGTCACCAGGCGTGAGGAGACTTTTTTAGAGCAAGTCGCACTACGACATGACTATCCTACCGCAACCACGGGCAACTCTGGTGAAAAAAGGAAAAGGGAGGAAAAAACTTCCAAACCTAAGAAGCAACAAAAAACATACACCGCAGAAGAAAAAGCGGAGTATAAAGCCAAGAAGCAGGCGGAAAGAAAAACCAAGGGGACCACCACTAAGGGAAAAGTAGAGCCTACGGATTGGAAAATGGCACATGATGACATCAAAAAACAGGTAATCCAAGCACGAAAAGAGAACCAACAGTGTACCCGTTGTGGAATGAATAACCACAAATGGGCTGAATGCCAAAAGTCAATTCAGATTTCAGCAATAGAATCCAAGAAGCCTTATCATAAAAAGGCCCCCTACCCGAAGTCGCGGCAATGGAAGGCCCGCCCATCGACTCCTTTCCAACCAAGACAATCTGCGGCTCGAAATTAGCAACAAACAGAAGAAGCACCCAGGGTCAATCAAATAGAGTGACCGATGGCATGGGACTACAGCGATATGGAAATAACTTAAGTTACTCCTGGCACCGATGGCGACAGCAGTTGGGTACTCAGAGGAAGCCCTCCCTCCGAAATCAAAATCAAAAATAATTAGAGACTACATAAGTAGTAATCGGGCGTAACCCTGAAGGCCTAAGAGAACAAAGCGGAGCGACCAGGGGAAAGGATAAACTAGTACCCAGAAGAAGAAAACGAGTTAGGATGACGATAAGGGAAGAGTCCCTTAGTACATTCAGTCCAACGAGTAACCCCCAGAAGAGAGTTCAAACCAACGGTGATTGGGAGAGCAGGAATCCAAATTTTCCCAACTGCCCCGAAGTACATCTACCCAGACCTATGAGGTAAGTGACAGGGCACATGTGTCGAAGCATCACTACGTTGTCCAACCAATACAAGGTCCGGCTGAATGTTAGGAGTAAAATACCGAGGATCCAGAATTACTCCCTAAGATATAAACCAGCTTGAGACGGTACTAAAACCAGTTGGATAGGCAAGCTGGTAAATACACTGGCAGTCTGGAGGGTTATGGGAATTCTTCGGCAAGAAGTAAAGACCGGTAGTAGTCGGCCACCCAGTAACTGAGCTATTAACATGTTTTAGTTTGTCTGAAGAGACTTCAAGAGTCGAAACTACCCAGGCGTGGTAACAAACCCCTAATACCTACCCTCGACCACGATGACGAAATGAAAAAACATGGCCACGTTGGCCATAGGCAAACGTATACAATCCCAAATTCCCAAACCGGCACATTACAACTGCCCGGAAGGGCCCTCATATATTGAAGCTGCAGGAGAACAAATACGCATCCCAGTACTTCTGGACTCGGGATCGAACATATTTTTAATCAACAAATATTTAGTTGAACATTTCAACATACCATACGAAACACGACAGAATACGCTACCTATTCTAGCCTTTGATCGGGAAATTAACCCCTCAAGCAGTAAACACTTTACTCACCCCTGACTCCTAGAAATAGGAAATAATGGCAATCGCTCAGATATATCTTGCGAGGTAGCAGCGGCAGGCAAATCCGACTTAATCATCCCGATTGAATGGTGGCAAAAAGAACACCCTATTGCCAATATTGCAGACCCAAAGAAGTGGGCATTCAACGAGCATTGCTGTCAAGTACATGTCGAAGATGAAGGAATAGGAGGATTGTTTGAATAGGACGAAACCGTAACTTACGACGAGGAAGCACAATACTGTGGAAGAATAAAGCTAGTGGACGATCCTAACCAAGTACTCCTGGACATGCTACCACAACCCTATGAGGAATACCAGGAGCTATTTCTCACTTCAACGGCGGAAACTTTAGTAGGCTGACGAACATTCGATCATGTGATTGATCTCAAGCCAGGGGCTGAACCACCCTTGGGACCCATCTACCCTATGTCGGCTTATCAGTTAGACTTGTTAGACAAGTATCTAAAGGAAATGCTAAAGCAAGGAAAGATCGCCCATATTCAGTCTCCAGCAGGCGCACCAATCCTTTTTGTTCCAAAGCCAGATGGGAAACTGTGTCTCAGTGTGGATTATCGGAACCTTAATAAACTAACGATCTTAAATAAGTACCCCCTACCCTTAATGGGAGAACTAAAAGATCGAGTGGCAGGGGCAAAAATATTCACCAAATTGGATCTAAAGGACGGTTACCATCTGTTGAGGATACGCGAAGGGGATAAATGGAAAACGGCGTTTCGAACCAGATATGGGCATTGCAAATACAAGGTAACGCCTTTCGGACTGCTCAATGCACCTTCAACTTTCCAAGCCATGATAAACAAAATCCTCCGAGAATTTCTTGATCATGGAGTAGTGGTTTACTTAGACAACATTCTAATCTATTCCAAGACTGTGGAATAACATGAGGAATTCGTAAGAAAGGTCCTGGATAAACTAAAGGAACACCGATTGCAAATATCAATCACAAAATCAGTCTTTCACATGGAATTGGTAGAATTCCTAGGCTACATCATGGCAACAAATAGTGTTACAATGAGCGAACGAAAAGTGGAGTCAATTAGGAACTGGAAGCCACCAAGGTCGGTTAAAGAAGTCCAGATATTCTTGGGATTTGCCAACATTTATCGGCGATTTATCAAAGACTTCTCAAAAATCTCTACACCCATCACAGAAATGCTAAAAGGAGAAAAAAGTATATTCTTGTCCGGGGCGAAACAGGATACTGCTTTCGAAGAGCTCAACAAGCGATTTGCTATGGCACCAATCTTGGAGCACTTTTACCCAGATCGAGAATCAGTAGTGGAAACAGACGCAAGCGACTTTGCACTTGGCTGCGCTTTGTCACAATTTAAGGAAAAAAGACTACATCCGGTAGCTTTCCACTCCAGAAAATTGAACGAAGCGGAACACAACTACGAGATTCACGATAAAGAATAACTCGCTATCTTGGAAGCTTTCAAAGAATGGCAAGATTATTTGGTGGGATCGGATAAACCAATATCCGTTTACACTAACCATCAAAATTTGCAAAATTTGCTAACTACCAAGGTTTGGAGCCAGAGGCAGATAAGATGGGCGCAGAGACTGGCAGACTATAATTTCAGGATCATTTACCGACCTGGGACAAGAGGTGGAAAGCCAGAGGCTATAAGCCGACGGCCGGAGTACCGTCCTGAGGAGGGAGCTAAGCATTGCGAGCAGTCTATTCTAAAGCCTGAGCACTGCGAATTAGCACTCATTTATGCCGAAGAAGAAGACGAAGGATACGTTTCAGGAATCGAACAACCAAAGTGCAACGTAATTAGGGTAAAACGACTCTCCGCAAAAGCTATACTTCCGACCAAAGGATCAAGACTAGCAGCGGGCCACGACCTATACGCAACTCAGGAATTCACAATACCAGCCCAGGGTCAGGTATTGGCAGAAACGGGAATAGCGATTGGGTTACCAAAAGGCACCTATGCAAGAATCGCTCCACGTAGTGGACTGGCCAGCAAAAAAGGCATCGCTATACATGGGTGTGTGGTGGACGCAGACTACACAGGAGAAATAAAGCTCATTATTGTAAACCACAGTAGGGCTGATTGTCGGATTCAACCAGATGACCGAATAGCCCAACTCATAATAGAGAAAATTGACACATCAGACATGATGGAGGTAGATAGCCTTCAGGAAACAGAAAGATCGGACGAAGGATTCTGAAGTACTGATCTCTCCCCTAAGCGAACCATTGAGGTATCAGACTCGCCACCCATAGTATGTTTCCTACAAGGGGAAAAAGGAAACAACGAATAGTTCGATATTGAAGACATGGGGAGTCACCCACAGTTAACGCAAGAACATGTTATAATGTCAAACGCTATTCTATCCCAAATAGAAATGAGGGCGTTTAACATAGACTTCATCACGGAAGTATTGGCAGCAGGAGGAAAGGATGAGGAATGGATGAGTAGACAGAAGGAACTAGACAGGTTGCAGGCGGAAGAGAAGGAACCACCCAAGAACTGGCATAGGAAACAGTGGTTACTCTACTACAAGAACCGCTTGTAAATTCCGGACAATGGAGCACTACAAACCACAATCGCCAAAGGATGTCACGACTCGCGAGTAGGGGGGCATTTTGGGCAAGAAAAAACACTTGAAATTGTCACCCGAGACTTCTACTGGAAAGGACTCACCACTTGGATTATCGACTATGTGAGGTCATGCGACTAATGTCAACACAATAAGTCGCCATGACACGCAAAGTACGGGTTACTAAAACCACTACAAGTTCCTTTCGCTGCTTGGACATCTATCTCCACAGACTTCATTACCCACCTACCAGAATCCCAGGGACACACGCAGATCATGGTAGTAGTCGACTGATTCACAAAAATGGCCCACTTCATAAGCTTAGGAGTAAACGCAACGGCCAAGGACGTTGTAGATACATTCTTACGGGAAGTTTGGAAACTTAATAGACTCCCCACTGAGATCATATCAGATATGGATGCTAAGTTCTCCGGGAAATTTTGGGTATCTTTGTGCAAATCACTAGGCATTAAACGCAAGATGTCAACAGCTTACCACCACCAAAACGATGGACAAACAGAAAGAACTAACCAAACTTTGGAAGGTTACTCACGCAACTTCGTCAACTACGATCAGGACGATTGGTATCAGCTGTTACCACTAGCAGAAGATGCGTACAACAACTCCACTACAACCGCCCATGGGTTATACCCCTTCTACGCAAACTATGGGTTCCACACGCCAAGGGAATGGATGAAGGAACGAGAAGCTCAGAATCCAGGAGCAGACCTTTATGCACACTGGATGCAGAATATACACCAACGGGTCAAAACGGCATTGGAGAAAACTCGCGAAGATATGTGTAGATTTTATGACCGGAAAGCAAAACAGCAACCGGATATTAAGATTTGGGACTTAGTAATGCTAAACGCAAAAAAATACAAACTAAGCGACAAACGAAAATACTAAACCCGAAGGTTCACCAACCATTCAAAGTGTTGGAAGTTAAGCAGAGCAACCGAGCCTTCAAACTCGAAATCTCCCCAAGATGGAAAATACATCCTGGGTTCCTTATATCGTTACTGGAACCCTACTGAACCTCAATTCGGGAGGCCAGAGAACAACCACCTAGAGAACCCGAGGATGTTAAGGGATATCTCGAATGGGAAGTGGAAAGAATAGTTAAAAGTGAGAAAATAACTTACGCTAGAAAGGTGGGAAGACGAAACCGGACGTTCAAGGAACTTCGGTATGTTGTAAAATGGAAGGGATGTGCAGAGGACAAAAATACTTGGGAACCCCAGGAATGGTTAACAAACGCTAGGGAGATGGTAGAGAGTTTTCATAGGCAGAACCCAGATATGCCGGGACTGGCCGAAGTTGAATGAAGTAGGAAAGGTTTTCCTCATGTGGACAAGCAAAGGCATGGGGTGTTTTACCCTATTACTTCGAGTTCAAAAAGGAATTTAGGATAAATTGGATCTAGTTATATAAATAAAAAGGTATTCGAGGCGAAACCTTAAGGAGAGAGCTCGTGTTAGGCACATTGGAAGCCCATGTATGAAATACTGGAATCCAGCGAACAAACCTCCGAAGCGCACACACCGCTGCGCACAGACCTCAAAAATACTGCCATCATACCCCTGCGGCCCCGACGTTGGATCACTACGTTCGTTGCCGCACCGGTGGTAGTTGTACTCGCACTCAAGAATGTCCCACCAGGGACCACTCGCAATAACACCATTTACGTTGCGGCGGTCCATCCGACCGGATGCCGTTCGCAGGATATATGAGAAGAGACTCTAGCAAAAATTATGCAAGTGGTTCGGACCAAATCGGCCGATGTCGCATAAAGTTATAGGCCTTGAAAGTTATGAGAGCTGAGGGAAACAAAAGAGTGGACGCTTAGGCGAAGTTTTCCCATGAGGAAATTAGACACTAGTACGCATAGTGGAGACCAATAGTCCCACTCAGAGTCAGTCAGTAAGGGAGAGGCATTGCGCGCAATTAGCCATTGGTGCGATTTCAAGCAACAGTCATCCCGAAACCTGATGCGGGTGTAGCCTAAGAACTCATACGAATTGAATGGTCAGCCGACCAAGGAGTTGGCCACTCCTTACATGACTGGGTGAAGAAAGTTACAACCCTAGCACCTATTGGGCTACGAGAACTCTGCACACCTATCGTGGAGGAGAATGATACACCCTCACGATTAGATGAATAGTGTATGTCTTCATAATGCTAAGCAAGTAGTCGAACAGTTGTCAGGGTCAGAGAGTGTTCGCACTTTTTAGGTAGCAGATATTAGTTAGCCCGCGAACACTCCGACGCCGAATATAAATATCGTAGTGCCTTCCTTGCTACAAGAAATCATCAAGCACTGGAGAAGAGATCTTATCAATATCAAAAGTTACCATGCCATAAATCTTTATCTTACTCGATTATCTTTTTATATATCAAATTACGTTTCACGAGAGCTAGCCTACTCAGGCTTAGTTCTATATTATAGTCCCACTATCGACTACCCCTAACATGCCATCCAATCACTATCACTGGCATATTCTTCAGTAGATAATTGTCGTAAGGCTTCTCTTGGAAGTTGTTGTTCGATCATCTGGCGCCATGCAATCCCACTCATGTGGACATGCGTGTTTAAGTTCTCCATATCGAGGAGATACTTATCGACGTTATTTTTGTACTGGACTTTTTCCATTAGTGCCACTGCTCTTTCACCTTCATGGGTGAGCCCAAAACGGGTGATGTATTGATTTCTGAATGCATCCCAATACTCGTATCCCTCTACCTTTAGGTAACCCATTTCTCCAGTCATCTTCTTCCTATAAGTTATGGCGAATGCTGACACGTCTTCCCCTTCCATTCTTCTTAAGGCGTACTTAATACGTTCCTTATCAGTTTCCCACTGGTGTGGATTTCTTTTGAAGTAGTCCTCACATTGTAGTAACCAAAGTTTAATGTCTTCGTGTTTCATGTTCTTGAAGGTTGGGGGTACATCTGCTTGTTATTTGCCACTAGGGGCAATAGCCATTCCTATTGCTTTAGCTAACAGGACTACCTGCTGGTCAGTTGGGTTGCCACGTTCTGGTCTCCAGGATCGTCCGCCATTTCCACTATTCCCTCCTTGCTCATCATCGGAGTCCTGGTCACTTAGGTCAGGGTCCTTTCCGCCCTGTCGTTGACTTGGTGGTCCTTGGTAACCACCATCGTCTCTTTGGTCTGTGGGGTATTCTTCCAGTTGTTTCCCCTTGTCTTGCCTGGTTGGTTTCTGCCTTTCCTGCATCCAACGCCGGACTCTATCTGGTGCTTCGGCTACTAGCGGAGCTGCTGGGGCTAGTTTGGCAGGGACTGTGGTTGTTGGGGTTGGTTGGAGATTCTCTAATAATCTCATCACCTGTTCCATTTGTGCGGTTTGTGTATTTGCGAAGGTTTTCTACCCTTCGGCTTGGTCTGATACCACTTTTTGGACTATCGCTATGTCTTGCGCATGTTGACCTTTGAGTGTTAATACTTCTTGCTAAAGTATAGAATCCCGTGTTGTCGAAGCTTCGCCCTTTTCTTCAATGTTAACATGAAGTTGGGAACTTACTGCCTGATGGCGACTTTGTCGCTCATTAGCCGCTTTTATATCTTGAGCCATCCGGGCTAACTCCTCTTGTCTCATATAAGGAGCATTTTCTACTGCTACACTGAGTCCTTCGAATGCCGCAGTTTTCTCCGCATCTAATTGCTTTCCGTCTGCCACCTTCTTCCTAGTGTCATCCATCTCTGACACTTATCCTTGTACTGTCTCAGCAAGGTCACCAATCATTACCTGATTGGTGGTAATTCGTCCGTGAACGTGTCGTGCAGCCTTTGCAGCTCGTTCCATTAGACTGTGTAGGTATGCATTGGTGTTGCTTGGTCTCAGGGATGCTTGTCTTCTCCCAGATCATGAAGCTGCTATTTTGGCCCCAAGTCCTCTTAGTGCGGGATAGGGAGATCCAGTTCGCTTTTGTGCTATGTCGGAGTGTATCGGGGCATCAGTGCTGGAGTGAATGGAAGCGCATGATGCTTCTGTAATGTGTTCCATGGGACTTGGCGGGTCTTCGCCTGAAGTGTCCATGGGTTCTCCTCCGCCCTGAATGAGGTATCTCGAGGGGACAGACATTTTGATATGTCAAAGGGAATTTTTTGCTCGTGCAAGAAAACTGATTTGAGATGATCCTTGGTAATAAGGAGAACTATCAATATAGTGTTAGGGGTAGCCATTAGTGGGACTATAATATCGAACTAAGCCTCAGTAGGTATCTTCGGAGATTTGTCTAAGAAGGCTCGCGGGTGAATATCTCTTATGAGAAGTAATTTGATATAATAAAAGGATAAGCAAGTATGATAAGGATTTATAGCGTAATAACTTTTTATATTGACAAGATCTCTTCTCCGGTACTTGATGATTTCTTGTAGCACGGGAGGCACTTCGATATTTATATTCCGCGTCACAGTGATTGCGGGCTAACTAATATCTGCTAACTAAAAAGTGCGAAGAATCTCTGACCCTGACAACTGTTCGACTACTTTCTTAGCATTATAAAGACATACAGTATTCATCTAATCGTGAGGGTGTGTGATTCTCCTCAACGATAGGTGTGCAGAGTGCTCATAGCCCAATAGGTGCTAGTGCTGTAACTTTCTTCACCGAGTCATGTATGGAGTAGCCAACTCCTTGGTCGTCTGACCATTCAATGTGTATGAGTTCTTAGGCTACATGCGCATCAGGTTTCGGGATGACTCT
The DNA here is from genome assembly GCA_003521225.1 of Tuber microsphaerosporum. Classification (NCBI taxonomy): domain Eukaryota; kingdom Fungi; phylum Ascomycota; class Pezizomycetes; order Pezizales; family Tuberaceae; genus Tuber; species Tuber microsphaerosporum. Next base: position 10,509 of record QOVD01009720.1, on the reverse strand, counting down.
TGCTTGAAATCGCACCTATGGCTAATTGCGCGCAATGTCTCTCCCTTACTGACTGACTCTGAGTGGGACTATTTGTCTCCACTATGCGTACTAGTGTCTAATTTCCTCATGGGAAAACTTCCCCTAAGCGTCCATTCCTTTGTTTCCCTCAGCTCTCATAACTTTGAAGGCCTATAACCTTATGCAACGTCGGCCGATTTGGTCTGAACCACTTGCATAATTTTTGCTAGGTTCTCTTCTAATATATCCTGCGAACAGTATCCCGTCGGACGGACGGCCACGACGTATATGGTGTTATTGCGAGTGGTCCCTGGAGGGACATTCTGGAGTGCAAGTACAACTACCACCGGTGCAGCAATGAACATAGTGCTCCAACGTCGTGGCTGCAGGGGTATGACGGCCTTATTTTTGAGGTCTCTGTGCAGGGGTCTGTGCCCTTCGGAGTTCTCTGCGCTGGATTTCAGTATTTCATACATGAGCTTTCAGTGTGCCTAACACTATGCCTCTAATGCGGAAAACCAAATCACCGAGCAAAAGATTGCAACAATGCAAGAGACGGACGAGACTATACTAGTTAGCAAAGAAACAGACAGCCCCAACGATGAGCACCGTTGTCAGTCAAACCAAAGATCTGAGAAATGGAAGTTGAGAGAGAACCCAAACAGTCTAGAAACGAAGACTGTCCCCAGTAAAAGATAGTCTGAGGGACTGACCCGAATGGAAACCCATCATTTTGGCAAACTACTACACAGTACTCAATTACACGGAATTACTCACGAAAGAAAACGATCATATTATGGTGAAGGTCAGACTTCACGGACAAAAGGAAACGGTCACGATCAACGCAATGATCGACACGGGAGTAACTGAAGAATTTATCGACAAGAGGATATGCGAAAAGCACCGGATCCCGATGATACGAGCTCAGAAACCGAGAGAAATTTACCTAACAGATGGGAAGCCAAGCAGTATGGGGCCAGTTACCTATATTGTGAAAGTACCTATGGACATCAATAGCCATAGGGAATTAGCAAGTCTCCAAGTGGCGATTTTGCAAAACAAGGAGGTCATCTTGGGAATGCCATGCTTATGAACGCATAATCCGAATATCAATTGGAATGATAAGAAGATTAATTTCAACAGCGAACAATGCACATCATGGTGTTTGAACAGTCCACCTGTTGCGTATGCTGTACCGGAAGCAGAAGCCCTGAAAGAAAACTTGATTACCAAGTTGTCTGAAGTCCAGGCCAGCATTGACAAGCGTGTCAAGGTCAAACGATTGACCAACGAAGTGAGAATGCCTACGAAGGGATCGTTTAAGACATCAGGAAGCGACCTGTACCCAAACGAGAATATCAGCATACTAGCCCAGGGGCAGGTAACGATTGGAACTGGAATAGCCATTGTGCTACCTCACAACACTTATGGCCGAATAGCTCCACGCAGTGGTCTCGCAGTCAAGCACAGACTCAGCACCAATGCGGGAGTTATAGACGCCGATTATACAGGTGAAGTGAAGGTAGTAATGGTCAACCAAGAAACTAGTGAGTACACAGTACGAAAAGGAGATCGAATTGCACAGTTGATTATGGAAAAAATCAATAACGGAGCGCTATATGAAGTAGCTTCACTAGACAAAACCGAGAGAAGTGACCACAGATTCGGCAGTACGGCAACCCAGGAAGACATTAGCGAGAAAGCTAGTGTGTCAAAACCAAGGATCGAGATAAGCGAACTCTCGGCTAAAGCATTCGGCCACTTCTATCGGAGAGAAGAAACCACTGGCATAATCAAAAGCAGCTTGATCAAGAATGAAATGAGACTGGAAGCAGTTAATATCAGCACGGAATTGACCATCCGAAATAAGAAAGCCAACGAACAAAAGGAACTTGAGGAGATTCTTCCTAAGTAATACCATTATTTAATAGACGTCTTTGAAAAAGAAGAAAAAGCCGGACTACCGCCACATCGTCCGTTAGTCGACCTAGAAATCAACCTGAAGGACGGTGAGAAAGTTCCAACGAACAAGATATATCCCTTATACGCAGACGAGCTGGACGAACTACGACGATATATCAATCAGAACCTAGGAAGAGGATGGATACGAGAAGTATGGACAGACTTAGCGTCACCCATACTGTTCGTCAAAATGAAAGACAGAAAACTTTGGCTATGGGTGGATTACCGAGGACTGAACGAAGTCACCAAGAAAGACCGATATCCACTACCACTTATTAGCGAAGCACTGGATCAGCTCAACACTGCCAAATATTTCACGAAACTCCACATCAAGGACGCCTACCACAACATCAGAATCAAGGAAGGCGATGAATGGAAAACAACTTTCTCAAGCAAATTGGGAACATACGAATACTTGGTAATGCCCTTTGGGCTAACCAATGCCCCAGCAGCGTTTCAAAGATGGATCAACAACACAGTCAGGAGATATATCGATATCTTCTGTATAGTATATCTGGACGATGTCCTAATATACTCTGATATGTTGGACCAATATCAAAAGGATGTCGCCAACATTTTAGCGGACATATACGAATCAGGAATAAAGGTTAAGCCTTCCAAATGCGAATTCCACAAAAAGGAAGTGGAATACCAGGGATTTATTATAAACGAAGACGGTATCAAGACAGACACTGTCAAAACCAGTGCCATATGGGAATAGACAGCACCGACAAAAGTCAAGAAAGTGCAATGCTTCCTCGGCTTCTGCAACTTCTATCGACGTTTCATAGAAGGATTCAGCTGAACGTCTAAACCCCTTTACATGCTTTCCGAAAAAGCCGTCAAGTGGGAATGGGGAAAGACCGAACAAGCAGCCTTCGAAGATCTGCAACAAAAACTCACAACGGCGCCCGTGTTTGTCCATTATGACCCCGACCTACCAACAATGATCGTAACAGACACATCGAAATATGTCGCTTCTGGAATATTATCGCAACAAGGACCGGATGGAAGATGGAGGCCAGTGGCTTTCCAATCGAAAACACTGAAGGACACCGAGATTAATTACAACGTGCACAACAAGGAACTCTTGGCAGGAATCCAAGCTTTGGAAAAATAGAGACAATATGTCAAAGGATGCCGACACCAAGTTCGAGTCATGACGGACCACAAGAACTTGGTCACCTTTATGACATCAAAAAACCTCAGCAATTGGCAAAAGCAATGGGAACAACGAATATGTCAGTTCGACTTCAAAATATACTACCAACCAGGAAAAGAAAATGGGAAAGCTGACGCACTCACCCGACGAGCTGGAGACCTACCAATGGCAGGAGATCCAAGGCTCATCAATACCCCTCAAATACTACTTCCGAAGGAACAGTATTGGGAGGAAATCAACCAATTGGAACTAGTGGAGTTCCAGGACATAGACGAAGGAAAAATCCAAAAAGCAAGCAAGGAGGACGAATACATACAACAAATCAAGAACGCATTGGACAAAGAGGAAAAAGAGATGAAAGGGGTAGCACTAGGGCTATGCCAATGGAAGAACGAATACCTATTGTACCATGGAAAGATATGGATACCAGACGACGAAGGGCTAAGGACCACCCTTATCTACAACCACCATGACATCCCACAGGCAGGACACGGAGGAACGGCGAAAACCACTGAACTCATATGCCGCAAATACTATTGGCCAAACATCAGGGAAACAATCAAACGATATGTCAAGCATTGCGACACATGTCAATGGACCAAGGTGGTCCGACACGCACTCTACGGATTGTTACAACCAAACAAGGCACCTGATAGACCATGGAAGTCAATAGCCATGGACTTCATTACGGATCTGCCAATATCTAACGATTATGACACCCTTTTGGTAGTCATAAACCACCTGACAAAAATGAGTCATTTCATACCATGTCGAAAGAATCTAGACGCATGGCAATTTGCAAATCTAGTTCTGCGAGAAATAGTTCGACTACACGGAATTCCGCGAGATATTATCACGGATCTAAGTACACTATTCACATCAGACTTGTGGAAGGACACAATGAAAATGGGAATTGAACGACGACTCAGCACAGCATTTCATCCACAAACGGATGGACAAACAGAGCGGACCAATGCCATATTGGAACAATACCTCTGAGCCTATATCAATTACCAACAAGACAATTGGTATGAGGCATTATCACTGGCAGAATTTGCATACAACAACGGATATCAGGAGACGATCAAAACGACACCATTTTATGCAAATTACGGAGTCAACTCCGAATACGAGACCATCGGTCATCTGATGCAAACGAAATAGATATCAACAGAAGATATGAGGGAATTACATGACACACTACGAAGCGAGATGGTGGCAGCACAATTACAACAAAAAGAATATTACGATCAACACCGAAAACCCGATCCAAATCTCAAATCAGGAGATAGAGTTTGGTTGTTGCCACGTAACATCAATACCATGAGACCATCAAAAAAATTGGATTACAAGAAAATCGGACCATTCAGGATAGTGGCAAAGCTTGGCAGCAATGCATATAAGCTGGCTCTGCCACCCTCAATAAAGATACACAACACATTCCATATCTCACTTCTCGAATCCTACGAAGACAACAGATTCCCCTCACAAATCCTAACTCCTCCGCCACCTATTGAGATAGACAGAGAAACCGAATATGAACTCGAAGAAATCATTGACTCTCGAGTATATTGAAACCACTTGCAATATCAAGCTAAGTGGACCGGATATTCACCAAAATACGACAAGACCTAGTACCCAGCAGAAAACTTCGAAAATGCCGAGCTCGCAGTTCAACGATTCCACTCCCGCTACCCAGGAAAGCCAAGAATGGGTACAAGTGGAAACTCCACAACCGACCGCCACACCACTCAAGGCCGAAGAAGGATGGGGCGATTACGGCAATCGCAGCTTCGGCCCATTTTCGCCTACTAGCCCACTGTTATGCATATTGAAAGCCCATGTATGAAATACTGGAATCCAGGGTATGGACCTTCAAGAGCACAGACCCCTGCGCACAGACCTCAAAAATACGGCCATCATACCCCTGCAGTCCCAACATTGGCTAAACGGCATAATCATTGGTATTATATCTGAAGGTCACGTGTTCAACCTGCACTGCCATCATAGGTATTATTACTATGTCATGATTGCAAATCAGTCTCTGTATCTTGATACAAGAGATGCGACCAAGAGGTTTTCGCAGATTTCTAGATAAGAGCTGGCGCTCTATTAGTACGAAGTCAAACTGCGAAGTTTAATCGCTTGGCGGAGAAGTTATGGCGCTCCAAAGTTAAACCAACCGACATATGTACTTAGCTTCGTAAGGAGTAAGCATATGATTACCCGGCATGAGAAATCTTGATCAGAACATGACCGGAAGGAACGACTGGTATGATAGCGAGCCAGGCTGCATATACAGACTAAGTTCATACAGTGCAAAGATCGAATGCAAGTAATTGGAAGGTCAATTAACTTAGCAAAGGATTTAGCTGAAGTGGTGTGTGATTCTTCGGGGTCAAATAATGTCCGCACATTTCTAAAATCAAGACGAAGTCTAGAAGGTACTTCGCTAGTATAGGAGTAAGAAGTACTCTTGGAAATACTATAAGTAGACAGGGTCTCGCCAGATAGTTTGAAATAATAAAGCATCAGAGAAGAGATCTTATCAATATAAAAAGTTATCACGCTACAAATCTATATCTTACTCGATTATCCTTTTTATTACATCAATTACTTCTCACGAGAGATAGTTACCCACGAACTTTCTTAGACAAATCTCGAAAGACATCTACTCAGGCTTAGTCCGATATTATAGTCCCACTATCGGCTACCCCTAACACCCACCATACTCTGGTCCACCAGAATCAGAGCTGGATACAGACCGGCTAGAGGCAAAGCGGAACATAGAACAAAACAAGCATCTGAGCCTATCGTGGAGGGGCTGTTATGATGACGAATGTCAAGTCCACATCAGTGAGAAGACAGGAAATTGGTTCCCTAAGGAACCCCAAAGAGATAGTGTCGACTGAACGACACCATACGAAACACCATACACTTCTGAAGCGTCACCTCCCCCTCCTCCTCCTCTGACTAGACCAAAGCAAAGGTCGCATCCGGAGATTTACACTTGGGACACATGTTTGAAAGAAAATTGCACTTTCCACAAAAACGCGAAAATCAATGTGAGATATTATCCCAGACCAGGGCGAGCTCCGAAACCGCTGAGCAGGAAAGATTAAGGTACAAGGAATAGGAGAGAAGCCGTGAGGACCAGGCTTGAGAGTGAGAGGGGCGAGACAGAGGAGGAAGAGAGTAGGGAGAGAGAAGGGACTGCTCCAGATGCCGACAGCCTGCATAGGCAAATCGAAGGCCTGATGCAACGAAGCGCACACCTCGAAGACATTATACGAATATATGACAAAACGATCTACAATCAACAGAAAACGATCGCCGACGAAATAGGATCACTCGAGGTGGGGCGCAACATGCTAGTGATGATGAAGTTGGCGTAGAAGAACGAAGAAAACAGCAACAGACGTTTGAAAAGGCATATCAAATGTATGGGAGAAAGGTTACTGCAATTCGAAGATTAAGCATCGAGGGACCGATACTAGGAGGAGAAGGGAGCTAATGTCACAGACCTGACTAAGCAAGGAATATGGTTTCAGATGACTCATGATTATGAGTCATAGGTTTGTAATTGGTTTCACATGACTCGCACTTGCGATGTCATCGTTATAATGTAATTGGTTGATGTTTTCACATGACACACGATTGTGGTCATATGATATATGACTTTCGCACATGACTCACATTATGAGTCATGGGTTTCACTCATGTGATGTGAATTGCACAAATGACTTGTTATTTGAATTATGATTGGTTGAGGTATGTTACGCAGCGGACTTGTTGGAAGTCAGCTGATGGATTTCGCACATGACTCGCTACGAGTCATGAGGTCACGTGACTTAAGGGTATGAGTCACCAGGGTTAGGGTTGTGGGAGGAAAGCGTATATAAAGGGGCCGTGACGGTGGAGTAGTTAGCACCTCCTCCCCCCGGATCTCCAGCTCCCCGATCATGCGGCCATGAGGGCAGCCTACAAGGCCCTTAAGGGCAGGGCCCGGCTCCTGCTCCTGGAAGAATGGCGCGTTCACCACCCTCCTCTCTCATACTACACCGACCCCCTCCAGCTGTCCCCCCACCCCTTTATGGGTCTCGGGAAGTTCATGGCAGGCCGCATCCACCAAATGAGAGCTCCGAAAAGCTACCTCGCTGCCCACCCAAGGTGGTTTGAAGCGGACCGTCACCCTGACTGCACCAGGTGCAGCCAGGAGGCCGAAACCTTCAGCCATGCAATACTGCGCTGTTCCTCCTCGTCGGACGACAGACACCGCCTACTCCAGGGCGTGGATCGAGTTGACCAGGACTCCCCCCTTTGGACCTCGTTGGACCTCCTCCTTTCACTGTCGGCGTTTATTAGTGCGGCAAGAGTTAACTACCCCCCGGGCCTTGCCCCTTCCACGAGTTTATTTTCAGATATGATTTTTCCCTCGTCACCTGTTTCCGTTGTTGGGATAACTTTTGATTCTTCTCCACCACGCCCCATTTAAGGGGACATGAAATTTTTTCGGTTATGTCGGCTGGTTTTTTTTTTTTCTTTTGAACTAAGTTGACGAAAGTTTCTGCAGTTATGTTTCTTTAAAGGACGATGAGCTTTGGTTGGAGCTCGGTTACGTGGAGATTGTTTAAGGTTTTTCTTTTGTAAATTGAGCTTGAATTTAAGGTTTTGTTTACACCATAGCTAGCGCTGCATGCGAGTTCTTGTACCTAACAACGAATACATGATATAAAAAAAAAAAAACCCGTCGAGTAGTTAGCACCCACGATCTCCTCTACACCACGAACGATCTCCACTACACCTCCGGCGATTGAAATTTTAACACCATGGAATTTCATCGTCAACTCCATCCACTCCCTCTCCTCTCCTGTAATGGCCTCGTTGCCTAGGAGGGTGGCAACACTACCTTCTTCCTCTTTTATTATGGCCTCGCCTTGAGAAAGCGTTGTTCTAGAAGTTGTTTGAAGGCTCTTCTCACCCACCCCCTCGTCCCACGGTCGCAAGCCTCGCTTAGCGGTCGCCCTGGTCGGCTTTACTCCTTTCTACGTTTACGGTCGGCGTTACGGTGTCCGGACCTTGGTGAAAGTACGCCCTTGGTTCTATGGCTTGTCCCTCGCTGGGGAAAGCTTTGGTCAGTAACTTCGCGGTACTCACTATCGTCCTCTCGGTCCGAAATCTCTCGAGCATGGCCTGTTTGTCGGCTGTTACTAGCGAGTTGTATTGCCTTCCGCCCCCTCCCCTCGTCCCATCGTTTCGTCCCACGGCTCGGTTACAGCCCCCCCCTTGTTCACCCCTCGCCCTCGCGTACACGGTCGGCTTGGAACATTCTTTTTTGGCTGGCATCCTTTCTGCCTGGTGGCTCCACTCGCCCCCTCGACTGCCCACGGTCGCATTCCTCAGTTACGACTGTTCATGGTATTGCACTGCCTCCTTGGACGACTTTAGCCTTGGTACGATGTAATTTTGCTGGCTTCTTTCGTGTTATGATTGCCCCTCGTTTACGACTCAAGGGTGACGGCCGGCCCCTTTCGGGAGCTTTAGTGTAGTGTTTACTCTATGTCTCGTTGGGTTTTCTTTCTCATGGGTTGTTCTTATTTGTCTTTCCATTCGCTTGTATTGGTTAGGCGTTCCACTCCTTGTTTTCGCTGCGCAGGCAGTGTTATTTTTGTCAGGGGGTAGGAGTTTATGGCAAGTGGTTTTCCTGTTGTTTCCTGCTTGTAGGGTTTTGGGAATTTACTTTGTCGTCCGTTTCGGCGAGCCGATTTTGTTTTTCTCTCTTGTCTGCGGGATCGTGCGGTTGGGCCCATACCAGAGGGTCTTGGGATGATGGCTTTTTCCAATAGCGCCAGGTTGAATCGTTGGGCTTTTTTCTGCCATATCTGATAATGCATGTAGTTTTTGTGCCCCGGGAGTGGTAAAACAAATATACTTGATATAAGAAAAAAAAAAGAAAAAAAAAGAAAAAAAAACCGTTGAGTAGTTAGTATGGCGGTTATCCGCCCGGTGCTCCTTTACGGGGCGGATCTATTTATTCCTGGCTCAAAAATGTTGGATAAGATGGAGGTTTTCTTGAGGAAAGTGAAGAGGTGGTCAACCTCGTGCTTCTCCTCCACCCCCACAGGTATTCCTAGCTATCGAATCATGCCTCCCCCCGGTCTCCCTCCTAGCCTACCATCAGCGACGACTTGCAGGTTTCCGTATCGCCTGCCTCCCCCCCTCCGCTAATCCGGCGGCTGCCAGACTCCACCCATCCTTCCCTTGCCTCGATGACTGGAGAACCCCGATCTCCGCCCGCCGGTACGCCACCAAATTGCCACCAAACTACCTCCCCCTGAACTGGGCCTCCCCGCCGACCAGATGCAGAAGACACCGTCCCCTCGACTCGATCGTCCAGGATGCGTTCACGGCGCTGGACTCTCCTACATTCTTCCCGGTAATCAAGACTGATCTTCTAGGTTCGGTCAGTCACCTTCCAGACCCGCTCCTGATGTCCAAGGCCAACAAACGCCTCAAAGTCCTCCTTAGACAATCTCTCCTTTCCTGCTGGATGGTGAACTTCGCCCCTCCCGCCTATTACACCTTTCCCCTTTCCCTCTCACCCCACCCCTTTCAGGGCCTCCCCCGCTTCGTTGCAGGGAGG